>PVKP010001994.1:0-131950 GCA_004027715.1 Plecturocebus donacophilus | reverse complement strand
TCAACCAGACAGAAAATTAACAAGGATATTCAGGACTTAAACTCAGACCTGGAACAAGCAAACCTAATAGACATTTACAGAACTCTCCACCCCAAATCCACAGAATATACATTCTTCTCAGCACCACATCACACCTACTCTAAAATTGACCACATAATTGGAAGTAAATCACTCCTCAGCAAATGCAAAAGAACAGAAAACATAACAGTCTCTCAGACCACAGTGCAATCAAGTTAGAACTCAGAATTCAGAAACTAACTCAGAACTGCACAGCTTCATGGAAACTGAACAACTGACTCTTGATTGTGGACTGGATAAACAATGAAATGAAGGCAGAAATAAAGATGTTCTTCAAAACCAACGAGAATGAAGACACAACATACCAGAATCTCTGGGACACATTGAAAGCAGTCTCTAGAGGAAAATATATAGCAGTAAGTGCCCAGATGAGAGGCAAGGAGAGATCTAAAATTGACACCCTATGGTCAAAATTGAAAGAGCTAGAGGAGCAAGATAAAAAAAACTCAAAACCTAGCAGAAGACAAGAAATAACTAAGATCAGAGCAGAACTGAAGGAGATAGAGACACAAAAAACCCTTCAAAATATCAATAAATCTAAGAGCTGGTTTTTCGAAGAGATCAACAAAATAGACAGACCACTAGCCAGATTAATAAAAAAGAAAAGAGAGAATAACCAAATAGATGCAATAAAAAATGATAAAGGGGATATCACCACAGATTCCACAGAAATTCACACCATCATCAGAGATTATTACAAACAACTCTATGCACATAAACTGGTAAACCTGGAAGAAATGGATAAATTCTTGCACTTGCCTCCTCTCAAGTCTAAACCAGGAAGAAGTTGAAACCCTGAATCTATCAATAACAAGATCAGAAGGTGAAGCAGTGATTAAGAGCTTACTACCCAAAAAAAGCCCAGGTCCAGATGAGTTCACAGCCAAATTCTACCAGACATACAAAGAGGAGCTGGTACCATTCCTTCTGAAACTATTCCAGATAATCCAAAAAGAGGGAATCCTTCCCAAATCATTTTATGAGACCAACATCATCCTGATACCAAAACCTGGCAGAGACTCAACAAGAAAAGAAAACTTCAGGCCAATATCCATGATGAACATAGATGCAAAAATCTTCAATAAAATACTGGCAAGCCAATTGCAACAGAACATCAAAAAGCTTATCCACCATGATCAAGTAGGATTTATCCCGGGGATGCAAGGCTGGTTCAACATATGCAAGTCTATAAACGTAATTCACCACATAAACAGAACCAAAGACAAAAACCACATGATTATCTCAACTGATGCAGAGAAGGCCTTTGACAAAATTCAACAGCCCTTTATGCTAAAAACCCTCAATAAACTAGGTATTGATGGAACGTATTTCAAAATAATAAAAGCTATTTACGACAAACCAACAGCCAGTATCATACTGAATGGGCAAAAACTGGAAGCGTTTCCTTTGAAATCTGGCACTAGACAAGGATGCCCTCTCTCACCACTCCTATTCAATATAGTACTGGAAGTTCTAGCCAGAGCAATCAGGCAAGAAAAAGGAATAAAGGGTATTCAAATAGGAAAGGAGGAAATAAAACTGTCTCTATTTGCAGATGATATGATTGTATATCTAGAAGACCCCATCGTCTCAGCCCAAAATCTCCTGAAACTAATAAGCAACTTCAGCAGTCTCAGGATACAAAATCAATGTGCAAAAATCACAAGCATTTCTATACACCAATAACAGACTTAAAGAGAGCCAAATCAAAAACAAACTGACATTCACAATTGCTACAAAGAGAATACAATACCTAGAAATACAACTAACAAGGAACGTAAAGGACCTCTTCAAGGAGAACTACAAACCACTGCTCAGTGAAATAAGAGAGGACACAAACAGATGGAGAAACATTCCATCTTCATGGTTAGGAAGAATCAATATCGTGAAAATGACCTTACTGCCCAAAGTAATTTACAGATTCAATGCTATCCCCATAAAGCTACCAATGACCTTCTTCACAGAACTGGAAAAAACCACCTTAAACTTCATATGGAACCAAAATAGAGCCCACATAGCCAAGTCAATTCTAAGCAAAAAAAACAAAGCAGGAGGCATCACACTACTGGACTTCAAACTATACTACAAGGCTACAGTAATCAAAACAGCATGGTACTGGTACCAAAACAGAGATATAGACCAATGGCACAGAACAGAGGCCTTGGAGGCAACACAACATATCCACAACCATCCGATCTTTGACAAACCTGACAAAAACAAGCAATGGGGAAAGGACTCCCTGTTTAATAAACGGTGTTGGGAAAACTGACTAGTCATGTCCAGAAAACAGAAACTGGACCCCTTCCTGACACCTTACACTAAAATTAACTCCAGATGGATTAAAGACTTAAACATAAGACCTAACACCATAAAAACTCTAGAAGAAAATCTAGGCAAAACCATTCAGGACATAGGTGTAGGCAAGGACTCCATGACCAAAACTCCAAAAGCATTGGCAACAAAAGCCAAAATAGACAAATGGGACCTAATCAAACTCCACAGCCTTTGCACGGCAAAATAAACAGTCATTAGAGTGAATCGACAACCAATAGAATGGGAAAAAATTTTTGCAGTCTACCCGTCTGACAAAGGGCTGATACCCAGAATTTACAAAGAACTAAAACAGATTTACAAGAAAAAAACAAACAAGCCCATTCAAAAGTGGGCAAAGGATATGAATAGACACTTTACAAAAGAAGACATACATGAGGCCAACAAACACATGAAAAAATGCTCATCATCACTGGTCATTAGAGAAATGCAAATCAAAACTACATTGAGATACCATCTCACGCCAGTTAGAATGGCGTTCATTAAAATATCTAGAGACAACAGATGCTGGAGAGGATGTGGAGAAATAGAAACACTTTTACACTGTTGGTGGGAGTGTAAACTAGTTCAACCATTGTGGAAGACAGTGTAGCGATTCCTCAAGGAACTAGAAATAGAAATTCCATTTGACCCAGCAATCCCATTACTGGGTATATATCCAAAGGATTATAAATCGTTCTACTATAAGGACACATGCACACTAATGTTCATTGCAGCACAGTTTACAATAGCAAAGACCTGGAACCAACCCAAATGCCCATCAATGATAGACTGGACAGGGAAAATGTGGCACATATACACCATGGAATATTATGCAGCCATCAAAAACGATGAGTTCGTGTCCTTTGTGGGGACATGGATGAACCTGGAAACCATCATTCTCAGCAAACTGACACAAGAACACAAAATCAAACACCGCATGTTCTCACTCATAGGCAGGTGTTGAAGAATGAGAACACATGGACACAGGGAGGGGAGCTCTACACACTGGGGTCTGTTGGGGGGAAATAGGGGAGGGACAGTGAGGGATGGGGAGTTGGGGAGAGATAGTATGGGGAGAAATGCCAGATATAGGTGAAGGGGAGGAAGGCAACAAATCACACTGCCACGTGTGTACCTATACAACAATATTGCATGTTCTTCACATGTACCCCAAAACCTAAAATGCAATAAAAAAAATAAAATTAAAAAAAAAAGAAAGAAGGCAAGCCAGTAGTAACAGAAAGCCATGGATAAAGAGGTGATATGAATTTATATTTAAGCCCTGGTTCTGCCACTTACAAGCTTCAAGATCCTGTGACTCTTTTCCTCCAGCTGGCACTCAACAAATGACAGCTATTATAATAATATAATAATAGTGATAAAAATTCTTGACTTCAAAAAAAAGAATTATAAATTATTCTATTATAAAGACACATGCACACATATGTTTATTGCAGCACTGTTCACAATAGCAAAGACTTGGAACCAACCAAAATGTCCATCAATGATAGATTGGATAAAGAAAACATGCACTGTAGAATACTATGCAGCCATAAAAAATGATGAATTAATGTCCTTTGCAGGAACATGGATGAAGCTGGAAACCATAATTTCCAGCAAACTAATGCAAGAACAGAAAATCAAACACCACATGTTCTCACTCATAAGAGAGAGTTGAACAATGAGAACACATAGACATAGGGAGGGGAACATCACACACCTGGGCCTGTCGGGGGTGTGGGAGGCTAGGGGAGTGATAGTAGGGCTTGGGGGATTGGGGAGGGCTAGCATTAGGAGAAATATCTAATGTAGATGATGAGGTGATGAATGCAGCCAACCACCATGGCACATGTGTACCTATGTAACAAAACTGCACATTGTGCACATGTACCCCATAACCTAAAGCATAATTAAAGAAATGCTATTATTGATGTACAAATCATTTTAAAACTTTTAGATAGTTGATGAATTTTTTTGAAGCCTTGCTTTTCCATAGTTTATGCATCATAAGGTTCAATAGCGACTTTTGATTTAGGCCATGATTTGTCATGATGATGGGGATAAGTACAACACAGCTGTTTTTACAACTTGAATAATAAAAATTATTTTCATTAATTTATGAAGTCAATTTTCGTTTCCAAAGCTTTTTCTTCACTAAGAAACAGTTTCTTATCTTCAATATAGACTGTTTTCACTGATGTAATGGATAGTGGAAATAATCTAGTTTAGTTATTCCTTGAAAAAATTAATCTTTTCCAAGCAGATGCAGAGATGGTAATACAAAAACAAATGAGACAAAATCGCCTCTCTCAAGGAGCCGACAATCTCCAACCTCAAGAGAATAAATTTAAAAGCATACTTTCAAAATTCAGTGACAGAAAAAAACCTAGATTGTAATAATGTTTTGATAGTCTTTAAGAGGTACAAAGATAAATAATTTTTTTTAAACATGAAGAATCATTTACAAATAAATGAAATGGGCAGTAACCATTTTTTACCCCCAATGTTACTGCCTTTTAAAATTGGTTATTGTGTATAAAACATAAAGAAATTCAATGAAATGTGAAAGTGATAGCTGTTTTTCAAAATATAGAACTTAATCAATTTTGATTTTTTAAACTTTGTTAATTTTCTTATTCCATTCTTCATTTTATTTTCCAAAAATTACATTTTATTGTGTATATTTGAGGTTTGCAACATGATGTTATGGGATACACACAGAGAATAAAATAGTTATTATGGTTAACATACCTATCATTTCACAGTGATTTTTTTGGTGACAAGAGCAGCTCAAATCTACTTATTTAACAAAAATTCCAAATATAATACAATTTTACTAACTATGGTCCTCATGTTGCACATTAGATCTCTAGACTTGTTCATCTTACATATCTACTACTTTGTATTCTTTGATCTACATCTTTCCATTCCCTCTGCCTTCCCCCTCCTGTCTCTGACAACCACTTTTTTATTCTCTTTGTATTTTGACCTTTTTTTCTTTTTTTAGATTCCATATATAAGTGAGATAGTGAGATTATGCAATGTTTTTCCATCTGTGTCTGGCTTATTTCACTTAGCAAAAGGTCTTCCAAGTACGTCTATGTTGATGAAAAGGTCAGTATCTCCTTTTTAAGGCTAAATAATATTATCTCTCTCTCTCTCTCTCTCTCTCTCACACACACACACACACACACACACACACACACACGTAACATTCTCTGTCCATTCATCTATTGATGGATAATTAGGCATAAGACTGTTTCCATATCTTGGCTGTAATGAATAATTCTACAATGAACGTGGGAGTACAGATACCTTTATGGAACGGTGATTTCATTTTACTTGGGTATATACCCAGAAGGGGATTTGCTGGGTTGTATGGTAATTCTGTTTTTAATTTCTCTAGGAATCTCCATTCTGCTTTTCATAATGATGGTACCAATCTATATTCCTATCAACAGTGTACTAGGCTTTCCTTTTCTTGACACCCTTACCAACATTTGTCATCTTTTGTCATTTTGGTCATAGTCATCCTTGTGATTGTCAGGTAATATCCATATTGGTTTTAATTTGCATTTCCCTGATGATTAGTGACAGTGAGTAACTTTTCATATACCTGTTAGCCATTTTTATGTCTTATTTGGAGAACTGTCTATTCAGGTGTCTCACCCATTTTTTAAATTGGGTTGTTTTTCTGCTATTGAATTATAAGAGTTCTTTATTATACTAATCTCTTATCAAACATGCAGTTTGCAAATATTTTTTCCCAATCTACAGATTTACTTTTCATTTTGTTGATTTCATTTTCCTTCACTTTGTTAAATACAATTCCATTTATTTATTTTTGCTTTCATAGTCTGGGATTTTGGTGAGATGCCCAAAAACTCATCACCAAGGCCAGTGACAAGGAGTTTTCTGCCTATGTTTTCTTCTAAAAGTGTTATGGTTTCAGGTCTTACATTTAGGTGTTTTATCCATTTTGAGTTGATTTTTGTGCATGGTGTAAGATAAAGGTCCAATTTCATTTTTTTTTGTATATGAAATACAGTTTTCCTAGCACCATTAATTGAAGAGACTGTTCTTTCTCCATTGTGTACTCTTGGTGCCGTTATCAGAAATTAGTTGACTTTATATGTTTGGATTTATTTCTGGGTTCCATATTCTAATCTATGCATTTTTGTTTCCATGCTAGTATCATACTGTGTTATTATAACTCTGTAATATAAATTTAAATCAGGAAATACGTAGCTTCCAATTGTTTTTTCTCTAAGTATTGATTTGACTATTCAGGGTTCTTTGAGGTTCCATACAAATTTTAGGGTGTTTTTTTTTTCTATTTCTGTGAAGAAGGCCATTGGAATTTTGATGAGGAATGTGTTAAATCTGTATATTGCATTGGGTAGTACAGACTTTTTAATAATGTTAATTCTTTTCATTCATGATCATGACATATCTTTCCATTTATTTTTGTGCTTTTCAATTTCTTTCATTAATATTTTATGATTTTCAGTATACAAGTCTTTCACTTCCTTGTTTAAATTTATTCCTATGTATTTTATTTTATTGATGGTACCACTTACAGTATTTTTTAAAATTTCTTTTTCAGCTAGGTTATTATTTATTTGTAGAAATGCTATTGGATTTTGGTATGTTGATTTTGTATCTTGCAACTTTACTGATTTGTTTATTAATTAATTCATTAGATTTTTGGGGACTCTGGGATTTTCTACACTTAGGAATAGAAGTTGTGAGAGTGGACATCCCTATCTTGTACTAGATAATAGTGGAAAAACTTTCAGTTGTTTCCTATTAATTACGATGTTAGCTGTGGGTTTTTCATAAATGGCCTTTATTATGTTAAGAAATCTTCCTTCCCTATCTAAACCATTAAGAGTTTTTTATCTGGAAATGATGCATAACTTTGTCAAATGCTTTTCTGGCATCACTTGCTGTGATACTGTAGTTTTAATATTTCAGTCTGTTAATGTGCTCTATCACAGTGATTAATTTCTTTATGTTAAACCAAACTTCATACCAGGGAACAAATCCACTTGATCATCATGTATAATCTTTTTGATGTGTTGTTAAATTTGATTTGCTAATTTTTTGTTGAGTACTTTTATATCAATGTTCATCAGAGATACTGGCTTATAGGTTTCTTTTCTTATGGTGTTTTAATCTGGCCTAGGTAATATAATGATGCCAGCCTTTTAAAATGTGTTTGGAAGTATCCCCTCTACCTCTATTTTTTGGAAGAGTTTAAGAAGTATCACTAATAATTCTTTAAATTTTTGGTAGAATTGATCCATGAAGTCATCTGGTCCTGGGCTTTTCTCTGTTGGAAAGTTTTTAGTTACTTCTTCAATCTCTTTATTTGTTCTTGGTCTGTCCAAGCCTTCTATTTTTTCCTCATTCAATCTTGATAGGCTGTGATTGTCTAGGCATGTATTTATATCCTCTAGGTTACTCAATTTGTTGCATATAACAGTAGTCACTTACGATCCTTTTTATTTCTGAGGCATGTTTAATAATGCCTCTATTTGCATTTTTATTTTTATTTATTTGAGTCTTCTTGTTTGCTCTTTTTCTTTCAATGTTTGTCATTTTTGTTAACTTTATCAAAGAACCAATTTTGTTTTACTCCTTTTTTTCCATGGTTTTTCTTCTTATTTTTATTTCTTCTAAAAAAAGGGATACATGTGAAGAATGTGCAGGTTTGTTACATAGGTATACATGTGTCATGATGATTTGCTGCACCTGTTGACCTATCCTCTAAGTTCTCTCCCCTTGTCCCCCACCCCTCAACAGCCCTGGTGTGTGTTGTTCTCCTCTGTGTGTCCATGTCTTCTCAATGTTCAACTCTCACTTATGAGTGAGAACATGTGGTATTTGGTTTTCTGTTCCTGTGTTAGTTTACTGAGGATGATGGCTTCCAGCTTCATCCACATCCCTGTAAAGGACATGATCTCATTCCTTTTTATGTCTGTATAGTATTCCATGGTGTATATGTGCCACATTTTCTTATCCAGTCTATCATTGATGGGCATTTGGGTTGGTTCCATTTCTTTGCTATTGTAAATAGTGCTGCAACAAACATACGTGTGCAAGTGTCTTTATAGTAGACTGATTTATTTTCCTTTGGGTGTATACCAAGTAATGGGACTACTGAGTCAATGATATTTCTAATTCTATATCCTTGAGGAATTGCCATACTGTCTTCCACAATGGTTTCCCACCAATAGTGTGAAAGCATTCCTATTTCTCCATAGCCTCACCAACATCTATTTTTTCCCCATTGCTTACTTCTGTCTGGTTTGTAGAAGATCAGATGGTTTATTTGATATATATTTGCTCTGATCTTTTTTTTTTTTCTTTACTAACTTTCAGTTTAGTTTATCCCTTGTTTGCTTGCTCCTTGAGGATGAAGTTAGGCTATTTATTTGGGATCTTTCTTCTTTAATGTAGGTATTTGTTGCTATCAACTTTCCTCTTAGAACTTAACTTGTTGCATCTCATAGGTTTTGTTCTGTTGTATTTCTATTGTTTGCTTCATGATCTTTTTCAATTTTTTTGAAAAAAATTCTTTTTTGACTCATTGGTTGTTCTGGAGCATGTTGTTTAATTTCTCCCTGAGGAGGAGAGTGCAGAAGCAACTGAGAGGGGTAAGGCACAGCAAGTTGCCCCCACAGGATAAAGTGTAGAAGCAGCTTGTTTCGGGAATGGCAAGCCACCAGGTGGGGGTGATATAGCAATGACAAGTCCTCAAGGATGGATATTCAACCCTGAAGCAGTTGCTCTAGTTTAATAATGGCATAGCACAGTATCAACACAGACCATGGGGAGTGGGACACAGTGTTAGCAACTTCTCTAGGGCAGTGCAGCTGTGTGGACTCCAGGCAGCTCCTTCAGTTGGCCTTTGCTCCTGTGGTGCTGCAGGAGTCCCCAGTGCCGAGGGACCATATGTGTTCAAGGTAGTGATGGGGTCTGCTGGGTTCCTTTAGTTTACATTTTCCCTGCAGGGGGAAGTTCCCCGTTTGGAGCTGACTGGGGAGTGGGGTGGCAGCAGCTGTGTGTTTCTCTTTTCTGTGTGGCCATCCTGGGTTTCTATGCTCTACAAAATTTCTGCTGCTCCTTTGATGTGTTCAAGCAGTCTCCTTTACTTATTTTTATCAAAATATCGTTGTTTATTTGTCTTTGTGGGGTAAATGAATACAAAAGGTCTCTACTTAGCCACCTTTCTCCAGACAATTTTGATTTGTATTCTGTTTATTCCTTCTTTTTAAACACACACACACACACACACACACACACACACACACACACACACTTTTTAATATCATACAAGACAATACAAAGTTTTTGAAAAATAAAAACAATAATATGTTATATAAAAAATTTAATTCCAACAGCTTGTAGGAAATGTAGGTCATTGTACTTTCATCTTAATATCAGCAGTTGAATGATACTAAATGCCATTGTAGACTGAAAATTCCTTAGGAATGTATTGTTATAGTGACAATATTTACAAACAAAAAATTGGAATATTTTGTTGGTCTTATATGGTCTGAAATCTGAGATAAAATACATGAAATTATTATTTCACTAGATAATCATTTATTTAATCATCCTGTTGCTTATAGTACACATTTGGCTCAGTAGTTACACTTGAGGGTATGTGTGTGGGTATGAATTTTTAATTTTTTTTTTTACTTTTTAATTTAGAAGTGCTCATGCATATTGACACACTTAGAATGTTATGAGGACTTCCAGGATGGTAGATTGAAGGCAGTGTTAGCATGTCTTTCCAATTTGGAAATACAGCGTAGCATACAGAGATTCACACTGTAAATTTTTTCTAAGAAGCAACACAGGAACTTAACAGGAAAACTGAAATAAACCAAAAGACACTTTGAAAGAAGTGGCAGGCTGTAGCCTACAACGTGAGGCAGGTAGAAAACCAAAAGTTCCTATACTGTGAGAAGGACATAAACTGCGTCCAGGATATATGCTCCCCCTGCGAACCCTGCAACCTAGGCTGCAGAGGAAGGCCTTAACACTACTTAGCGCTGGAACTGATTTAGGGAACAGTGTGGAACGTAAAAGTAAGAGCAGCAGCAGGAAGAGCCTTTTGTGTATTCTCAGTCTCCATGATGGACAAAGGGAAGCTATTTCTGATTCTGCCTCAAAGGGGACCTTGCAAAAGTCTGCCAGCTATATCAGGCAGTGGTTACAGGTTGAGAAAAGCTCCCAGCTGAAATTCATGACATAGTCCCAAGTAGTAATAAACTCCCCTGGCCATAACTGGGAGGCAAATGGAAAGTGTGCTATAGCCATGAGCACAGGAGCTGGGCACCCCAGCTTTGCAGTTATGATCTGAAGCCATGGTTGCAGTCTCCCTGGGAAGGCTTACGGCCTGGGGCATATTTGAGTTCTGAATGCAGACTGCCTGGAACCTAGTTAGCTGTTGCCAGTGGAACACTGAGGGTGTGGGAACTGCCTCATCAAAATCTTGGGAGCCGAGTGGGTCTTACTGCCATCTGCTACTCTCCACTCCCCATGAAAACTCTTCTGTGCAGCAGAGGCAGTTACACAATACCCTCTGGAACATTACCCCAGTAGCCAGAGCACTGCATTCCAACCCCCACAGGTGCCACTGCTTTCCCTGCACACACAGAGCCAGAGCATAGATCTGCCTGACCCAGCCCCCCAGCCTTGTTTGCCCCTCCATCCACCCTGGTAGTTTAACACAAAGGACAGAAACTTTTGGGTGCTCCATGGCCTCACCTATCACCTGAGAAACCAGAGTACCTCCCCTGAGTAATAAGGCAAGCACAAATCCTACCACTACTACTATAGCTGGTGCTCTTTTGCAAATTCCACCTCTTTGTTAGAGGCCAACTGACATAGTCCATTACAGCATCTCCAGGTAAACTAACACTGTGCCCAGTAAAGAGAAAATGTGTATGTGACCTCAGCTATCTCTATTGCCTGCAGCAACTTGACTAATCAGGAGGTCCTGAGTCTGTCCATGTGACGAGTTTATTACCACTACAACTGGTATTTCAGAAAGCCAATTCACTCAGGCTATTCATGGCCAAGGAATCTAACAGAATGTACGTCACTTCCCTGCCACTCTCATCAGCGCTAATGCTGGTGCCTGTTGCTGGGAGACTAGAAGACAGGTCCCATCACAAGATCCCTTGCAGACATTTGCCAGCACTGGCCTGGAGTGTGGCATTCTCACTAGATGGTTACATCCAGAGGAACAGAAGTATTCACAGTAGTCTGGCCCTCAGGGATTCCTACTCCTATGAGAATGGGAGTGTACCATGTCAAGGGAATGCCCCATGGGACAAAAGAATCAAGATGGCAGGCTTTTTGAGTCCCAGAACTTTCTGTGGGTGAGAAATTACTTTTGGCAGAGGCATAGGTGCAGTGCTGGGCTCAGTGGGAGTGGGGAGAGTCTGCAGTTCTACCCCGACAGTCAGGCAGCCCTGGTGCTTCTGGAGGATCTTGGAGAAGGAGACTTTTTTTTTCTGCCATTGTCCATCACTGCAGACACAGCTGAGGCTTTGCCTATGGGATCTCAGCATGATTACACCTATAGGTAGCCTTTCTGGAACACTTTAGGATGACTGTATTTCCTGGTACAGAAGATACTGAAGGAGTACCTTTTGGATTTAGGCTTACATGAGGGGTAGAGTTGCAATTACTCTTTATTTGGAACATCAGCGTTCCTGCAAATGAAACAGGTATTCTTATCTGAATAGTCAGAACCCTGGGTAAAGAGTATGTCTAGGAGATGAATACCTTTCCTGCTGGACTGGCAAGAGAGCTGAGGTGCTATCACCATTCCCCTGATAAGACCTCAGTGCATTTCACTGAGAGGTCTCCCAGCCACTTCTTTCAAGGCTGAGACCTCTGCCCAATACTGGGTATCACATCTACCCACCTGCTTTAGCCAAAACTAGTTTGTACACAGGGACACCTCCCCTACTGGCCTGAAGTCTAAACTATTCAATGCAGTATATAAAATATTGGGGAAAATGAATTAAAAAGTACACTTAATGGGAGAATGAGATAAGCTTCAAAAGATCTCTGCCATTCTGACTTCATATGAGAAAGTGAACTTGCTCGTGCACTGTGCACATTGCTACTACAACCAGGATCTGAGAAAGCCATCATCCAAGGACTCTGTATAATCAAAGAACCCATACAGACTCTTCATCTTTGAAAGCACCAAGAACTGAATTAGGCCCCAATAAACTATAAACGTTAAAATCACATCCTTAAGGGGGAAAACATATTTAACAAAAATACAGTCAAATAAAAAATAAATTTAAGAATAATCAGAATAAATAGTCTACCTAAATGAGAAGAAATCAGGAAAATAAATCTGGTAATATGACAAAACAGGATTCTATGACACTCCTAAAAGATCACACTAGCTCTCCAGCAGTGGATCCAAACAAAGACAAAATCTTTGAGATACCAGATAATGAATTCAAAAGGTTGATTATTAAGTTATTAGAGATACCAGAGAATGGTGAAAAACCAACATAAAGAAATTAAAAAACAATTCAGGATATGCATGAAAGGTCTCTAAAGAGATTAATATTGTACAGAAAAATCAATCAGAAATTCTGGAAATAAAAGACAAATTTAGGAAATTACAAAATGCAGTGAAAGTTTTACAATAGACTAGACAAAGTAGAGAAAAGAATTCCAGAGCTAGAAGACAAGTTTAATTAACCCAATTGGCCAAAAATAAAGAAAAAAGAATAAACAACAATGAACAAAGTCTTCAAGAAATATGGGATTACAGAAAATGGCCAAAACTAAGAATAATTGGTATTCCTGAGAGAGAAGAGACAGCAAAAATTTTGGAAAACTTATTTGAGGAATAGTTAAGAAAATCTTTCTTGGCTTTGCTAGAGATTTATATGTCCAAACACAAGAAGTATAAAGCACTTCTGGGCGAGTCATTGCGAAAAAAAAAGAAAAAGAAAAAAAATCACCATGTAGTCATCAGGCATCTAAGAGCAGTGAGACAAAGACATGAAGTAACCCATAAAGGAAAACCTATCAGACTAACAGCAGACTTCTCAGCAGAAACCTTAGAAGACAGAAGGGATTGTGGTCCTATCTTTAGCCTCCTTAAATAGAAAAACTGTCAGGCAAGAATTTTGTATCCAAAAAAACTAAGTTTCATAACTGAAAGAGAAATAGTCATTTTCAGACAAACAAATGCTGAGCAAATTTGTCACTACCAGATCAACCCTACAAGAAATGCTAAAAGGAATTCTAAATCTTGAAACAAAAAATCAATATGCACCAGAATAGGACCTCTTGAAAGCATGAAACTTATATGGTCTATAAAACAAATAACACAATGAAGAAAACAAAGAGTCTAGGTAACACTTAACATGATGACTGGAACAGTACCTCACATCTCTATATTAATGTTGAATGTAAATAGCCTAAATGCTATTTAAAAGATACAGATTGGCAGAATGAATAAAATAATCACAAACCACATATCTACTGTCGTCAAGACATGCACTTAACATATAAGGATTCATAAAAATCCCAGGTAAATGGGTGAAAAAAAGCTATTCCACACAAATGGAAACCAAAAGTGAGTGGGAGAAGCTATTCTTGTATTAGGTAAAATGACTTTAAGTCAACAAGGGTAAAAAAAAGACAAAAAGTCATTATATAATGGTAAAAGGATCAATCCAATGAGCACATATTACAATCCTAAATGTATATGAACCTAACACTGGAACTATCAGATTCGTAAAACAATTATTACTAGACCTAGGGAATGAGATAGACAGCAACACAATAATAGTGGAATATTTCAACACTCCTCTGATGACACAAGTCTAGTCATCAAGACAGAAAGCTATCAGAGAAACAATGGACTTACTACACTCTAAAACAAATGGACCAAATAGATATTTACAGAACGTTCTACCCAAGAATTGCAGAATATACATTCTTCTCATCAGCACATGGAATAGTCTCCAAGATAGGCCATATAATAGGCCACAAAACAAATCTCAATAAATTTAAAACAATTGAAATCATATCAAGTATCTTCTCAGACCACAGTGTAATAAAACCAGAAATCAACTATAAAAGAAATCCCTAAAACTATGCAAATAGATGTAAATTAAATAATTTGCTCCTGAATTTTGGGGTTAACAATAAAATCAAGATAGAAAATTTAAAATTCTTTGAAATAAATTACACAAGTTATAAAAAATTCTGAGATACAGCAAATGGAGTGTGAAGGGGAAAGTTTATAGTGCTACCTGCCTATATTAAAAAGTCTGAAAGTGCACAAATTAACAACCTGGAAACTAGAGAAACAGGAACAAACCAAACCCAAATCTAGCAGAAAAAAAAATGAAGATTAGAGCAGAACTAAATAAAATTGAAACAAAAAATACAAAAGATCAATGAAATAAAAAAAACTGATTATTTGTAATGGTAAATAAAATTGATAGATCATTAGCCAGTTTAACCAAGAAAAAGAGAAGGTTCATAGAAGCTCAATTAGAAATAAAAATGGAGACATTACAAATGACATCACATAAATACAAAAGATCATTTGAGAGTACTATGAATACCTCTATGCACACAAATTAGAAAATCTAGAGGAAATGGGTAAATTCCCGTAATCATACAATCCTCTTAAATTAAATTAGGAAAAAACACAAACTCTGAACAGACCAATAATAAGCAATGAGAATGAATCATTAATTTAAAGCTAGCCAAGAATGAAAAATGGCCCAAGGCCAGATGAGTTCACAGCTGAATTCTACCATTTAAAGAAGAGTTACCAATCCTACTGAAATTATTTTAAAAGATAGAGAAGAAGAAAATTCTCTCTAAACAATTATATGAAGTCAGTATCACCCTGATATCCAAATCAGGAAAGGACAAAACAAGAAATGAAAACCACAGACCAATATCCCTGATGAACATAGATGCAAAAATCTTCAATAAAATACTTACTTACTGAATCCAACAATACATGAAAAAGATAATACAAAATGACCAAGTGAGTTTTATCCCAGAGATGCAAGGATGGTTTAACATACACAAGTCAACAGATATGATACATCCCATAACAGAATTTAAAACAAAAATTTATGAAACCATCTAAACAGATGCAGAAAAAACATTTGATAGAATACAGCATCTCTTTATGATATAAACTCTCAAGAAACCCTCAAGAAGCACAGAAGGGACATATCTCAAAATAGTAAAAGCCATATTTGACAAGCCCACAGCCAAAATTATACTGAATGGGGAAAAAATTAAAAGCATTTTCCCACAGAACAGGAATAAGACAAGGATATCCACTTTCACTATTTCTATTCGACATAGTACTAGCAGTCCTAGCCAGAACAATTAGGCAAGAGAAAGAAAGAGGAAAAAAGAAAAGAATGAAGAAAAAGAAAGAAAGGAAGGAAAGAAGGGAGGGAGGGAGGAAAGAAGGGAGGGAGGGAGGAAGAAAGAAAAAAAGGGCATCCAAATTAGAAAAGAGGAAGTCAAACCATGACTATTCACTGATGACGTGATCGTACACCTAGAAAATCCTAAAGATTTCCCCAACAGACTCCTAGATTTGATGAATAAATTCAGTAAAGTCTCAGGTTACAAAATCAATGTACAAAAATTAGTAGCATACCTATATACCAGCAATGACCAAGCTGAAAATAAAATCAAGAACTCAAATTATTTTACAATGGCTACAAAAAATAAAATAAAAATAAAAACTCTTGGCATATACTTAACAAAGGAAGTGAAAGATCTCTGCAAGGGGAACCACAAAACATTGCAGAAAGAAATCATACATGAAACAAACAAATCAAAAAACAGCCAATGTTTATGGATTGGAAGATTCAAAATCCTAAAAATGATCATACTGACCAAAGCAATCTACAGATGCAATGGAATTCCTAACAAGATACCAACACATTTTTTTACAGAGGTAGAAAAAACCTAAAATTTATATGGAACCAAAAAAGAGCCTGAATAGCCAAAGGAATCCTAAGCAAAACGAAAAAATCTGGAGACATCACATTACCTGACTTCAAATCATACTACAAGGCTATAGTTATCAATACAGCATGGTACTGGTATAAAAGTAGACACATAGCCCAATGGAACATAATAAAGAACCCAGAAATAAAGCCAAATACTTATAAGAAACTATTCTTCAACAAAGCATACAAAAACATAAATTCTGGCAAGCACTCCTTATTTAATAAATGGTACAGGAAAAACCGGATAGCCACATGTAGAGGAATAACCTAGACCCCTATCTCTCACTTTATACAAAAATCAACTCAAGATGAATCAAAGACTTAAATCTAAGACCTGAAACCATAAAAATCCTAAAAGATAACCTAGGAGAATCTCTTCTGGACATTGACCTAGACAAATAATTTGTGACTAAGACCCCAAAAGCAAATGCAACAAAAACAAAAATAAATAAATGTGACCTAATTAAACTAAAAAGCTTCCATTAGTCAAAAGAAATATTCATCAGAGTAAACAGACAACCCACAGAATAGGAGAAAATCTTTGTAAACTATGCTTTGCACAAATAACTAATATCAAGAATGTACAAGAAACTCAAGCAAATCGGCAAGAAAAAAAATTCAATTAAGAAAGGAACAAATGATACGAATAGACATTTCACAAAAGAAGATATACAAACAGCCAACAAACATGAAAAAATGCTCAACATCACTAATCACCAGAGATACGTAAACTAAAGCCACAATGAGATATCACCTTACTCCTACAAGAATGGCCATTATTAAAAAGTCAAAAAACAATAGATGTTGGTATGGATATGGATGTGGTGAAAAGGGGAAACTTACACACTGCTACTGGGAATGTAAGTTAGAATAATCTCTATAGAAATCACTATGGAGGTTTTTTAAAGAACTAAAAGTATATATACTATTTGATTCAGCAAATGATAGATATACCAGACACTGTAAGTATTACCCAAAGGAAAAGAAGTCATTACATCAAAAAGACATTTGAATGTGTTTGTTTCTTGCAGCACAATTCACAATTGCAAAGATATGGAACCTACCTAAGTCCCCATTGCCCAATGAGTGGATAAATAAAATGTGATATATATATACCATGCAATACTAGTTAGCAATAAAAAAGAATAAAAAATGTATTTTGCAGCAACTTGGAGGAGCTAGAGGCCATTATTCTAAGTGAAATAACTCAGGAATGGAAAATCAAATGCCATATATTCTCACTTATAAGTGAGAGCTAAGCTATGGGCACATGATGGCATACAGAGTGGTATAATGGGCTTTGGAGACTTAGAAGGAGGGGGTGCGATGGGGAATGAGGGATAAAAGACTCCATATTGGCACACTGAATACTACTTGGATTACAGGTACTAAAATCTTAATCTTCACCACTATGCAATTCATCCATGTAATAAAAAACCACTTGTACCCCAAAAGCTATTGAAATTCAAAAATATTTTTAAAGGTGTTATAAACTAGTGACTGTAGTTTTTAGATGGTTTCCCAACTGCTTTCTGTCCCACCCTTAATAACTCTAGCTACAAGTGGGTCATAGGTGTTGCATAGTTTCAGAAATAGGACACAGCTGAGTTTATGTTGATTATAGCCACAACATACAGCTCCTGGAGCATATCCTGTTTGCACTAAGGGATCCTTCCTGGGCTAAATTCTTGTGATGTCAGGCATATCACAGTGTATTGTATGGTAAACCCTTGAGTGATGTAATTATATATCTTATGGGCACTGTTTGCTTGTACTTAAAACACAAATGTGAAATAAACACGAATCTATCTGAACCACCCTTATTAAGGCTGTGTAGTTTTCTCCTCTAATTTTCATAGTTAATTTTTGCTTTTGGCATCAAATGTTCCATGCTTTTTCTGTTTTTATTTCATGTTAGTCCAACAATCCCAGGAATCTTGGGTAGTTCCCAAATTTTGGGGGCAGTGTGACTTATTTCTTCTGTTTAAATAAACTTTATGGAGGCTTAGATTGCATGGGTAAAATTTACTATACCACCCTTTCTCAACTGAATTTTCTTACTTTTGTCAAAAATAACCTGTTCATTTGTATGTAGGTCTTTTCCAGAAAATCTATTCTGTTTTCATGGATATATTTACCTAACATTATCTCAATACTACATAACATTGATTACTCTTCCTTTATAATGCATCTTGCAGTTAATTTGTATTATCTAATAGTATTATTTTGCCAAGTTGTTTTGGCTATTCTAGATTCTTTGAATTTCCATATAAATTTTAGGATTAGCTTGTCAATTTTTACTTAAAATTTAGCTGATATATATGTCTCATACACACACACACACACAAATATATAATTTTTAAAAATGTGGGTACATAGTAGGGTGTGTATATTTTGGGGTTACATGAGATATTTTGATACAGGCATGCAATAGACAATAATCATATCAGGGCAAATGGGACATCCATTTTCTCAAGTATTTATCCTCTATGTTAAAAAACACAATTATACTCTCTTAGTTATTTTAAAATGCTCAATTGAATTATTTCTGACTATAGTCGCCTTGATGTGCTAGAAAATACTAGCTCTTAATTCATTCCCTCTGACTTACTTTGTACCCACTAGCCATCCCCCTCTTCCCACCAACAACCCTTCCTAGCCTCTGATAACCATCCTTCTACTCCATCTCCATGAGTTCAATTGTTTTAATTTTTAGTTTTCACAAATCAGTGAGAGCATGTGAAGTTTGGTTTTCTGTATGTGACTTATTTTACATAACATAATGCCCTCCAATTCCATCTATATTGTTGCAATGACAGGATCTCATTCTTTTTTGTGGCTGATTAGTATTCTATTGTGTATATGTACCACATTTCCCTTATCCATTCCTCTGTTGATAGACACTTAGCTTGCTTTCAAATCTTGGCTATTGTGAATAGTGCTGCAATAAGCATTGGAGTGCAGATAGCACTGGTTTTCTTTCTCTTGGGTATATACCTAGCTTTGGAATTGCTGGATCGTAGGGTAACACTATTTTTGTTTTGTTTGAGGAACCTCCGAACTCTTCTCCATTGTGGTTGTACTAATTTATATTCCCACCATCAGTGTTCTCCACTGTTGTGGTTGTACTAATTTACATTCCCACCAAGAGGAGTTCCTTTTCGTCACATCGTTGCCAGCATTTGTTATTGCCTATCCTTTGGATGAAAGCCATTTTAACTGAGGTTAGATGGTATGTCATTGTGGTTTTGATTTGCATTTATATGATGATCCATGATGTCAAGCACCTTTTCATATGCCTGTTTGCCATTTGTATATCTTCTTTTGACAAATGTCTATTCACACCTTTTTCCCATTTTTTTAAATCAGATTATCTGATTATTTTTCTGTGGAATTATTTGAGCTCCTTATATATTCTGGTTACTAATCCCTTGTCAGGTAGGCAGTTCACAAAAATTTTCTCCCATCTGTGGGTTGTCTCTTCACTTTGTTGATTGTTTTTCTTTGCTGTGCAGAAGCATTTTAACTAGATGTGATTCCATTTGTCCATTTTTGCTTTGGTTGCCTAGGCTCGTAGGGTATTATGCAAGAAATCTTTCCCTGATCCAATGTCCTGAAGAGTTTCTCCAATGTTTCCTTGTAGTAGTTTCATAGTTTGAGGTCTTAGTTTACATCTGTAATTTATTTTGTTTTAATTTTTGTATATGGTAGGAGATAGAAGTAAAGTTTCTTTCTTCTGCATATGGGTATCCAATTTTTCCAGCACCATTTATTGAAGAGACTGTCCTTTCCCCAATGTATGTTCTTGGCACCTTTGTCAATGAGTTCACTGTAGATGTCTGAGTTTATTTTGGGATTCTCTGTTCTATGGTCTATGTGTCTGTTTTCATGCCAGTTATATTTCATTTTGGTTGCTACACCGCTGTAGTATAATTTACAGTCAGATAATGTGATTCCTTCCATATAAATCTTAGAGTTGTGTTTTTTATTTCTGTAAAGAATGTTATTGGTATTTTGATAGAGATTGTATTGAATCCATAGATTGCTTTGGGTAGCATGGACATTTTAACAATATCTATTCTTCTAATCCATGAACATGGAATATTTTCTCTCTTGTTGTGTCATTTTCAATCTTTTGCATCAGTGTTTCATAGTTTTCATTGTAGATAACTCACTTCTTTGGTTAATTCCTAGGTATTTTATTTTATCTGTAACTATTGTAAATAGAATTACTTTATAGGTTTTTTTTTTGATTGTGTGCTGTAATCATATAGAAATGCTACTAATTTTTGTATGTTAATATTGTAACCTTGAACTTTACTGAATTTGTTTTTCAGTTCTAATCATCTTTTGGCAGAGTCTTTAGTTTTCTCCAAATATAAGATTATATAATCTAAAAAAGGGATAACTTGACTTCTTCCTTCCTAACTTGGATATTCTTCATTTATTTCTCTTCCCAGATGCTCCATCTGGGACTTGCAGCACTATGTTGAATAACAGTGGTAAAAGTGGGTATTCTTGTTATGATTCAGTTCTTAGAAGAAAAGCTTTCATCTTTTCCCCATTTACTATGATACTAGCTGTGGGGCTTTAATATGGCTTTTATTGAATAGAGATATGTTCCTTCTATATCCAGTTTTTTGAAGGTTTTATCATGAGAGATGTTGAATTTTATCAATTAATGGAAGTGTGGGGAGTGTTATAGTCAGAAGAAACAGCATTTGCAAAAGATTTGCGGCAGGAAGGAGCAAGGAGCATTAAAATCCTGAGAAAGAGCAGGTGAAGACAGTGAGAATGCAGAAGGCTTTCTTGTGTGTAGACTAGGGATAATAGCACACAAGATTATTTAACAAATTAGTGAGAACATATGATAATCTCCAACCAGTAGTGGCTACTCATTAAATGGTGGCTACAAGGATCGTTTTGTAACTGCTGAAGAGGTGGAGACAGTTCTTTGAACTACATAATGTCAGGTCTACCTTCTCTTTAACAGTTTGGGTATACTCACCCTTTAAGACAGACCACTGGCAGATAACTATTTCTCAGTCCTACAACCCTGCAATGCTGAGCAGATCTGTAGTTTGTGAGGAAAATGGAGCGTTTTCTTTGGGTCTCGGGCTAAGCTGAGGCCTGTTAGTAGAAAAAGGTATGTTGGGAAGGCGTGGTTAAAAGGAAAAAGGAAAGAAATTAAATAATCTTAGTTTTCAAAGTCTTTTTTTCTTTTCCCAAACATGTTTTGAAATGTGACATTCAATTCCTCCAACCTGCCATTTTTTATCCTTCAGGCAAAGGTTTTAACTTCCCAACATGTTTCTGCAAGCATCGTTCTGAACAAGGAAGCTACTATAGAAAAAATTTTTCTAGCATTATCAGTGGAATTGAATTCAATTGCATAGTCAGGTAGTCTTGCCTGTCCAGTGACTTTTAAATGGACTCCAAGGAGAGGGCCAGGGGCTGTGGCACTCGCAGTCTCAGACCAAATCCTGTCTTTATTCCTGGCTTCTCTGTATTTTAGTTGTCCAATCTGATGAATGGGGATAATGATGAATGTAGTAATACCTACCTCATAGAATTGTTATGAGAACTAAATGAGTAAATACTGTAAATGTGTAAAGCCTTAAGAACAGCTCCTGGCACACAGTGAGCATGTGCAGGTGTTAGCTGGTATTATGATACCTGAAGTGCCAGTTTTGCTCTCCCTCCTTCCAATATAGATGCCTGCGCATCCACATGTACATATACATATATAAAAAGAAATAAATGTGTATATATATAAAAGCACACAAGATTTTTACGATCTTGCCAGAAATTATATGTTTTCATGGTGTTGTATAATTAAAAAGGTTTTGAATTTAGTTAATTTTCAATTATTTTAGTTATTAAAGACAACAGATAAAAAAAGAACAATGTTTTAATTTCTACAGCATCTTTCTAGGACCTAGTGTTGTTTCATAACAGTTAGTGCATGAGGTGGAAAGGAGTGAGAGAGGATTATTTTGGGGACAGTTCTTCTTCCCTTTCCTAGTATGTGTAAATATCGATTCACTAATATGTGTAAATATCAAAGTTGTCGTGATGACAACTTTACCTGTCATCCTGTGGCCCTGGCACCCACTCCAGCAAAATGAAGTCCAGAGGAGAAGGCATAGAAGATAGCAGGGAGGGGGGTTGAGAAGCCAGTGCATTCCTTGTGCTTCCTGTGTCCAGACTAAGGTCCTGTGACCACCTTTGCTTGCAGAAAGCTGATCTCTCCCGAGTAGGAACTGAAGACTTTTTTCCAGTCTTCAGGTTTCTGAGTAATCCTCCTTTGGTTACACAAGAAGGGATTAAAGAACACATTAGCACTTCTCCAAATCCCACATCAGCTGTTATCAGAAATAGCTGGTTGACTTTCTTAACTTCAGTGTTCTGATAATACAGGACCCAAAACTAAAGGTGTGAGGTTTACATTTCCATTGCAACCTTACAGCCAGTGGGTCACCTTGTTTCCTGTCAACCTGTCACTGTGAGGATCTGTGTTTTTTCCATTCTTTTATGAAGTTGGAGAACTCGAGCCTGTAGGAACTCGTGCTCAGTGATGTTGAAGCTGCAGTTCCAGCACACATATCACCCATGTCTCATTTCCATACATGTTACTACTCGAGTCCTACTCATGGCTCTCTGTGTTGCCAAATTCAACACAATTTCTTGGCTACCACTGACATTTGTCATGTTCCCAACTTTCTTTGCTCTAATAATTTATATTCACCTAGAAACTCCTGCAAAAGGAAATGTGAACATTCATGTAGGACTGAAATGTGGGCTCTACCTGGGGTTAATGGTAATGCCCATATTTCACTGGAATTTGTTCCTTAACTACATAGCACGAGAAGTCAGTCCCCAGAAAAATCCCTTCTAAGGTTTTCTAGATTTTCCTGGGGGATTTCAACTCAGTCCTCCCATATTCTTCTCCCTGTGCCCCATCTGCAACATTTTGGTCTAAATCACTTCCCTTCTCCTGGATTTATTTATAGAAAGGCTTCTGTCCAAGTCTGAGACAAAGGTGTTTTATCCCTGGGCGTTAAAAACTGTGAACCCTGGAAGGGCCAAAGTGGTCCATACATCAGTGAGGAGAATGTTCCTGGTTCCCTTGTGTGCACTGCTACCAGGCCCAAATCATACTGCTTGAGTCCAGAGCCTCAGAAAGTTTTTTTCTGGAGAAGACAGACCCCTCATCTGCCTCTAACAGTCTTTCTCTTCAGTCACAAATCTGTTGTGCATCTAAGAAATAAAGTTGAGACATCTGGCTTCTGGTCTGGCATGTAAAGAGCTTGGAGTTTTTTACTTTGTCCTAACAACAGGTAAAAAAAATCTGAACAAACTGAACCATCAACAACTCTTTTTAAATCCATCAGAAAAGTGAAGTCACAGAGTAAACTGCTGCTTCCCAAATTTGAGAGACACACAGGTAACATAGAGAATCACAAATTACCTGAGCAGAAATCCACTAGCAGAAACCACTGTGGGCACCAGTGCTGGCTATGGAAACCTGAATTGCATTAATGAATTGCTGGCAGTTCAGCGTGGACAAACCTGGGAGTTAAAAAATCTGGGGTAGGGGACAGTCATGGGGAGGCTCCCACCTTCTGTGAGTTTTATTCTAGGAGCTCCACCAGGTTCTCACGGTAAATGTTGGAGAAAACTCCACTCATGCTTCCAGTAGAGGAAGGAGAAATATACTAGAGCATTCTGTTCTTAACAATGCCTGCCCTTAAGAGAAACTATTTTACCAGAGCCTAATCTGCTGGGGTTTTTATCAAAGCCCAACTGACTTGGGAGAAGGGAAATGTTCAGCTCCGGGCTCCCAACAGCCTTCCATGTGAGAGAAGAAAAATACCTGACTCCAGCATCCTCCAGCCATGACAAACCACATAAGAAGGGGAAAAATTGAGACGCAAGTGTGAAGTTCACGTACGGGCACAGGCTTACAAAAAGCTTGAAACTGAAGCACAGCACTATCAACTCTTCCCCTCCCCACCTTATCACTACGTTACAAACGGTCTATTAACTGAAGTTTCTTCTAGTCAGTACATTATGTCCACCTATTCCAAAACAATTACAAGGCATATTAAAAGGCAAAACATGCAGTGTGAAGGGACTGAACAAGCATTAGAACTAGAGTCAGATATGGCAGGAATATTGGGATTATCAGACCAAGAGTTCTCTAAAAACTATGATTAATATGCTAACAGATCTAATGAAAAAGTAGAAACCATATAAGAACAGATCATGTAAGCAGAGTGATGGAAGTCCTAAGAAAGAATAGAAAAGAAATTATAGTGGTCAGAAGCACTGTAACATAAATGAAGAATGCCTTAGATGAGTTTGTCAGTAGCCTGGACATGGCTAAGGAAAGAATCTCTCAGCTTGAGGATATGTCACTAGAAATTTTCAAAGCTGTAAATCAAAAAGAGACAGTAAAAGATGGAATAGGAAATCCAACAACTGTGAGACAATTCCGAAAGATGAAACATACCCATATCAGAAATATGGGGGAAAAAAGAAAGAGGGAAAAGAACAGGAAAAATACAGGAAGCAGTAAGATGGATAGCTTTTCCAAATTAATATCAAACGAAAACCCACAGAGTTAGGAAACTGAGAGAATACTAAGCAGGATAAATACCAAGAAAAAAAATGACACCTAGGCATATTATATTTAAATGACATATTAATTTGAATATATTATATTCAAAATTCAAAGAACAAATTTTGAATGAAGCTAAAGGAAATGCACCTTATGTATAAGAAGAGGAAAAGTGAGAATTACATCCAACTTCTCAGAAACCATGCAAACAAGAAAAGAATGTGGTGAAATACTTAGTGTTGAAAAGAATGAAGTCTCTTTCTCTTTCTTGTAATTCCTCAAATTTCTTGGCATACTCTTCCAGTACATATCTTCATTAACTCTCTGTTACGCTGTGTACTAGTTCAGTAGATTATACATACTTTGTGTCCCAATGAGCTATGTTGCAGGTGCTAGTGACAGAGCAGTATGCAAGAAAATAGAACCTCCTTTCCCACGAGTCTTTCACTTAATAAACTTAGACTGAAGTGTTACCATATCAAAGTGGCTAACTTCTTTCACTTAGCTTAATTGTGCCAAGATTCATCCATGCTTTTGTGGGGATCAATAGTTCATGCCTTTTTATTGCTGAATAGTATTCCATTATATGAATGCTCAATAATTTGTTTATTCTCAAATTGATAGGCATTTGAGTTGTTTCCAGTTTTGGCTGTTACAAGTAAAGCTGATGTGTTTATACCAGCCCTATTTGTGTGTCTGTGTGGTAATACGCTTTCATTTATCTTGGGTAAATTCCTACTAGTAGAAAGATTGGGTCATATGGAAGATGTATTTGTAAATTTTAAAGAAATTTCTACATTGTGTTTGCAAGGTAGTTGAACTATTTTACTTTGCCTCAAGCAATATGCGAACATTCCCATTGCTCCTCATTCTTACCACCCATGAATTGATACCATACTTACCAAACCTTTAAATCTTGTGATTGTCCTAATAGATGTACAGTTACATCTGATTGTGGTTTTAATTAGCATTTCTGGAATGATCAAATGACATTGAATATCTTTTCATGTGCTTATTTTTCATCTGCATATCTTTTGCCCATTAAAAAATTAGTTTGTGTTTCTAAAAGAGCAGCTAAAACTCTGCCCTTATAGTCATCTGATTTTTTCAATAGTTTATTATGAAAAATTTCAAATATACACAAAAGTAGAAATACTTTTATAGTAGCATCCGTAAACTCACCTCTAGATCCTACAATCAACTCCTAATTATACTCTTTTCTTTAGTAGCATATTTACTTATCCACCTGTCTATCTAGTTATTGTTTACTAAGTCATCTTATTTTTGATCCATTTCTATATGAATTACAGAAATCAGTTTACTTCATCTCTAAACAATTTTGCATACATTTTACCAACATTTTCCACTAGAGTTAAATATTCTTGTGTAGCCAAATATTATTTTTTTTTCTTTTTGAGGTACAGTTTACATGCAAAGAAATGCACATATTTTAAATGCTCCATTGGATGAGTTTTGCCAAATGCATGCATCAGTACAACACAACCCCTGTCAAGAAATGGAAGTTACCAACATGCCAGGGAGTTCTCTCCTATCCCTTCTTACTCAGTTCCTGCAGAGTTAACCCCTCAGAGGTAACCACTGTTACCATATAGATTAGTTTTTCCTGTTGTTGTAATTCATGTAAATAGAATCATACTGTGTTTATTCTTTTGCTACCAACTTTTACTCATCATTTATGTGAGCTTCATTCATGTTGTTGCCATTGCCACTAGCATGTTTCTTTTTTTTAACTGAGTAATATTCCACTGTATATGCCACAGTTTGTTTATTCATTCCCCTATTATTGGATACCTAAGATGTTTTGGGCAGCTTGGGGCAATTATAAAAAAAAGCAGCCCTGAACAACCTGGTACAAGTTATAGGCTGATTTTCTAAAAAAGTCCTTTTCTTCCTTATCACAACTATTGTCTATACATCTATTTTCGATACATGGATGACTTTTTTTTTTTTTTTTTTTTTGAGATGGAGTCTTGCTCTGTTGCCAGGCTGGAGTGTAGTATCACGATCTTGGCTCACTGAACCTCACCCTCTTGGGTTCAAGTGATTCCCCTGCCTCAGCCTCCCAAATAACTGAGACTACAGGCATGCACCACTGTGCTTGGCTAATTTTTTCTGTGTTTTTAGTAGAGACAGGGTTTCACCACGTTGGCCAGGATGGTCTCAATCTCCTGACCTTGTGATCTGCCTGCCTCAGCCTCTCAATGTGCTGAATGAAAAGTGCTCACAGGTGTGAGCCACCGGCCCTGGCCGATTTCTTGATATAGTTTAAATATTTGTTCTCTCCAAATCTCATGTTGAAATGTGACTCCTAATGTTGGAGGAAAGGCCTAGTGGGAGGTGTCCAGGCCATGGGGAAGATCCCTTCTGAATGTCTTGGTGCCATCCTCTCAGTAATGAGTGAGTTCTCACTCCATTAGTTCACACAAGATGTGGTTATTTAAAAGAGTCTGGCACCACCTCCCTGCCTTGCTCCCTCTCTTACCATGTGACACATTGGCTTCCCTTGCTTTTAGGAGTAAAAGCTTCCTGAGGACCTCACCAGAAGCAGATGCTGGAGCCATGCTTCTGGTACAGCCTGCAGAAATGAGCCAAATAAATCTCTTTTCTTTACAAGATACCCAGCCTCAGGTATTTCTTTATAGCAATGCACAATGGACTAATATATTTCTAAAATTACATCTCTGAACCTACCCCTTAACTCTAGACTCATAAATCCGATGGCCAACTAAATGTATCCACTTGATTACCAATAGATATCTCAAATCTAATGTCAGAAAGCAAACTAATGATCAGCATGCATCCCAAACAACCATTTTTTCTGTCTTAATGCATGGTAAATGTATTCTCCCTATTGTTCAATTTTTCAGGCCATAAAACATAGATAGCCATAACTTTTCTCTTTCTCACTTCATCTAATGCATAACCAAATCTTATTTGCTCAATCTCTAAAATATAACTAGAATGCTCCAGTTATTAACACTTCTACAGGACTATGTGATTGGAGGTAAGATTGTCTCACTTGTAGGTTTTTGAAAAGACTTATAATTGGTGTCACATTTCCATTTTGCTCCTTCCACACCATCAGTCCTCAGCACAGTAGCCAAAGTAGTCCTGTAATCATATAAGTTTTATATGGTACTTTATATGTATCTTTAGTAGAGACAGGGTTTCATCATGTTGGCCAGGCTGGTCTTGAACTCCTGACTTCAAGTAATTCACCCATCTTGGCCTCCCTAAGTGTTGGGATTCCAGATGTGAGCCACTGCCCAGCCACACTCATACTATTTTAAAAGCTCAAATGGCTTCTTGTTTCACTCACAGTAAAATTTAAAGGACAGATGATAATTCTCAAGACTCTGTGGAGTCTGATTCCCCACTGCATAATTTACCAAATTTTCTAGTAATCTCCCCATCGCTCAATCAGGTCTAGCTGCATTGACCTTCGTGTCATTCCCAGGGTGTTTGCAGTTGCTATTCTGTCTGACTGACATACATTTCCCCTAGATGAGACATACATATGGCTTGAGTGTATGCTAAATTGTCACCTTCCTAGAAAGATTTCTTCCCTGGCCACTCCACTTAAAACTGCAACCTCCACTTTGGGAGGCCGAGGTGAGTGGATCATGAGGTTAGGAGTTCGAGACCAGCTGGCCAACATGGTGAAATCATGTCTCTACTAAAAATAGAAAAAACTAGCCAGGTGTGGTGGCACAGGAGGCCGAGGAAGGAAATCACTTTAACCTGGGAGGTGGAGGTTGCAGTGAGCTGAGATCATACCACTGCACTCCAGCCTGGGTAACAGAGTAAGACTCCATCTCGAGAAAACAAAAACAAAAGTAAAAAACTGCAGCCTCACACCACACAGCACTGCCTAGCTCCTTTCCTGCTCTATTTTCTCCATAGCACTTACTGAGTTTTCATTTTTCTATTTGTATATCATCTGTCTCTTTTCACTGAAATGTAAACTCAATGAACACAGGGATTTTTTTCTTTTTTGTTCACTGCTGTAATATCAGTGGTTACAATCATGCCTGGACTACAGTGGAAACTAAAAAATACAGTATTTCTTGATTGAGTTAATAAATGTCAGTAATTATATTTATTTCGGACTATATTATTAAGTGAAAGACATGGTTTTAATTTTTAAAAAATTAGTCCTCATATTATTAGACTCTCTAGTAAAGAAGGTAGCACTTTTTGCTTCTGACTTACTTTGTGATTTACCAAACATACAGGGAAGCCCTCCCTAAGGCCTCAAGACGTAAAGTTGAGTACTCTTCCTATTCATGCATATAGACCCTTTTAGGTCAATATCATATTTTGGGGAACTTTCTGCTTCAAAGTGGCATTGTCAGAATAAATAAGCATTTGTGTCCATAAAACGATTTCCAGTAATTATTTAATGGTCTCTGGGATTTTCCAAGAGGGGCTTTTGGCTGAATTTCCTATGTGATTCATGAAGGAGAGGCCTAACCTTATGGCCACTGAACACCTGGAAGCTTACAAAAACCTTAGGAAATGATGGCACATGACTTCAAGCTCCAGGAGCAGCTGGCCCTGGGAGAGTGCATGTAGAACACACCATTGGTTCTCAAACATTAGCATGCATCAGTATCACCCAAGGACTTGTTGAAACACAGACTACTGGGCCCCAGTCCAGGCTCTGATTCAGTATGTCTGCTGTGAAATTCAGGATCCTTGATTTCTAACAAGTTTCCAGGTAATGCTGTTACTTGCTGGTTCTGGAGCTGGACTTTGGAATAAGGTGTTGACTGCTGTTTGCTGCTTCTCTTTTCTATGACTGGGTACAAACCCCTTCTGCACCCTCACTATTGAACTCTATGCATGAATGCTGGCTCTCTTGCCTCCACATCCAGGGCCCCTGCAGTGGCTGAGAATGACCACACAGGAATGCATGGCAGTAAGTTCGAGTCTCATCCTTCCTGGCTGAGCTTTGCTTCTGCAACTAGGAGAACTGACATTTCTTCTCCCTTGCAAGTGGTGATTGCTTCATAGAAGCACCTGTACCAAATAGTTGATTGAGCTAATTCATGAAATCCTCAGATGAAGAAAGGGAGGAAACTAAGACAGGGAGTGGGTTAAGCCAATGATTCTGAAACTTTAATATACACAAGGAATGTTTACTAAAAATGCAGATTCCCCACCACCCCCACCATCACCTCACAGGAGTCCTGATTTTTTGGGTCTGTGTTAGGTTAAGAGATTCATTCTTAAAGAAACACCCAGATGATTTTAGTATGGTAATCAGAGGATCCACTTTGAGAAATATTTACTACATATTTGACCCAAGTTTGCCCAAAGAATGGCATACAAGAAATAGAAATCATGTCTAATTCTTTAAATATGTTGAGTGCCTACTATGTACAAGCAATATTTAGGCTCTGAAGGGACAGGATCGACCGACTGACCAATGCTCTTTCAACTACAACTTGCTGTCTCTTTGCAAATGAGTCTGGTAAATTCTTGAGGTGAGTTATGCTTTGCTGTGCATCTATTTCAGCCACTAGTATTTAAGAAAAGGACAATTATAGGCATCAATGAAAAAATATAATAGCAAATTGTGCTTTCTCTAAGTCAATCCACTTAAATACCATATAAATCCATAACAAATGATGTAATTTAAAATGATGCAATTCAATACATTATAGCACAACACAGCAAAACAATGTAACGTAATTCAAATCGCACTGCAACTTCAGTGCAGTGGGGTTAGCGCCGGCCTTATTTCAGGACTTGGGCTGTGGCGCCCTCTAGTGGCATAGACTAAATTTGTGCGTGTGCGGCTGCAGCTGCACCTTGTACGGAATCACCGTAAGCAAGCAGTCTGTTCGAATGGAAACCAGCTGAGGCCAGCTGGCTCCTCTATTATACGTCAAAAGAAACCCTAGATTAATAGGTTTTCCTGAGCTGCCACCTGACCTAGTGATAAAGTAACGAATGGTGGTTTCCATAGTACTGTGTTCACTACATTCTTTTGATTTGTGACAAATAAAAACTGTAACCAGCTTGATTTTTTAGGCTGCAGAACATGAGGCTGGAGTGACAATAAAGGAGTATTAGAAACCCTATGCAAGATTAATATAAGACAAATACAAATAGAAAAGATAATAGAATATAACAGAAATAAAACATTGTATCCTCTAATATACAGTCATCTGCCCTCCGTTGTTGAGGAGCAGGTGCTCCTTCGCTATTTGGAGATAACGAGGACAATATTAATAATAAAAAATACTTATTTAAAAAAATATGCATGTTTACCAATAATTTATTGAGCACCTAGTATGCTTCAGCCTCTAATGAAATACAGGCACAAGCATGATAATACACAGGAAGCCATTTTATCTGCATTATAGGCTCCTTTTTCTTCCTCACACACTTGCTGAGGGTAATAAGGGCTTTATTGAGATCAGGCACTGTATTAAGTACTTCATTACACTGTCTTCATTGAAACCGTATAATCGACAAGTGAGGTAGGTATCGCATCACGATTTTAGGATATTCAGACTGAGTGTCAATAAAAGGTCCAAGGTAACACTGCAGATAGGCATCAGGGCATGATTTGAACCCGTTAGTCGGCAGAGTGGTGGAATAGACTGAGGATTTAAAAGAGCATAAAAGTTTAGAAGAGGCTGTTTCATTGTAGCATCAGCTGGAGGACCCATAAAACAATGTGTCATTCTTCTTTTTCAGTTTGAGCTCCCTCCTGTCGTCCTCTTCTCTCCCATCCTTCCAGTATTCATAGAGCGTCTCCATTCTGTGCTAGCATTGGTAAAAGACTCTGAAGATACAAACATGGAAGAATAGTTTATTGAGATAACTGATTTATGTTTTCCCATATATTTTTTTCCCTTTTTGGATTCCCAGCTGTTGTGTTCTCATATCTGAGGAAAGGTGGAAAATAAGTTGTTAGAGCAACCTTCATTTAGGTTTTTGCTTTCTTAAAGCCTAAGGTATTGAAGAGATTGTACTGAAGGAGGGAAGAAGGGGAAATACAGAGCAGAGCTTTGAAGCATAAGAAGAGGTAGGAGGAGATATTTCCCCAGACTGTGAATGAAAGTGTCAGCGGATCCCGAGGATGGCTGTCCCTCAGCCCCTGGTAACCTCTTGTGGGGATAGCAAGGCGGTATTAGTACACCTAGAGGTCATAGACATGGGAGAGTCCAGGCTTGGAAAAGGCATCCAAGGCTCAGGGGACCATATAATTTATCATCCAAAGAGGGACACTATTGAAAATAAAAGGAGATGCTATTAATAATTATGCCCAAACAATAGGTGTCAATAGGAGCTGTCCAGAACAAACTGGCACATATGGTCGCCTGCCTATGATCTTTCTAACTCAGAAATAATGAAGTCCCTGCCTTGAGTCCCTTGAGTGTCCAAGCAGCTTTGAACAATGAGAATTTCAGATTCCACTGTGTTTACTTTTCTTTTTAGAAAAGGATTCTGAAATTTATATGAAAATGCTAAGTATATCCAAAAAAATTTTGGAAAACAAGAACAAAGACGGAAGACACATTATTTGATTTTAAGGCTTACTTATAAAGCTACAATATCATCATAACTATGGTATTGGTAAAGGAGAGATAATAAAAAAATAGATTCCAAAAATAGACACATATATTTATTGTTAATTGATCTTGACCATGGGAGAAAAGAAGTCTTTTAAGCATTGGTGTTGAAACAATTGGGCATTTTATATACAAAAATAAACCTGGATCACTATCCTGTAGTACAGAAAAATTAACTAGAAAAAGATCACAGAGGAACTAAAACCACAAACATTTCTAGAGAAAACATAAAACCTTGAGTTAGGCAAGGATTTAATACATAGGTTACACAAACCACAAATCATAAAATTCAAAACTGATTAACTGGACTTCATAGGAATGAAAAACACTGTAAACATTTGGAAAGACACTTTAAAGAGAATCATAAGACTGGGAAAAATAACTGCTAAACATATATGTGATAAAGAACTAGAATATATACAAAATTCTTACAACTCAATATGAGAAAACAAACAGCCCATTTAAAAATTGGCAAAAGACTTGAGCAAATATCTTACAAAAGGAGACATGCAAATGTTGAATAAAGACGTAAAAAGATGCTCATCATCACTTGTTATTAAGAAAAAGCAAATGAAATCATAATGCAATGTTAGTGCACTCCCACTAAAACAGCGCAAATTAAAGATCGACAATACCCAAGTTTGGAGAGGATGTTGAGCAATTGCAATTCTCACATAAGGAGTCCAAAATTGTATCACTAATAAGGAGAAGTTTCTTGTAAAGTTGACTACAGACTCACTATATATCCAGGAAATCCCACTTCTGGTTATCTACCCAGGAGAAATGAAAACATATGTTCACACAAACACTAGGATGAAAATGCTCATAGCAGCTTTACTCATAATAGCCCCCAACTGGAAACAATTCTAATGTCAAAAAAAAAAAAAAAAAAAAAAAAAAAAAAAAAGAAATGGAATAGGCAAGGAAATTGTTGCATGTCTGTACAGTGGAATACTTTTCAGCAATAAGAAAGTAGACTGCTGATTCTCACAATATAGATTCACCTCAAAACATTATTCTGAGTGAAAGAAGTCAGATACAAAAAACCCCTAACGTGCCATTAAATACCAATTATAAGAAATTCTAGAAAAGACAAAACTGTAGGAATAGAAAGCAGAAAGAATGGTTGTCAGAGGCTGAGAGTGGTGAAAGATATCTAGTTAACAGGGACACAGGAGAATGTTTTGAGGTGAACATTACAATGTTCTATTTTTTTGTGGTGGTGTTTATACAACTGTACACATTTTTCAAAACTCACCAAATTGCACTTGTAAATTTGGTACTTTGATTATGTATAAATTATACCTCAATGAAGTTGATTTTTCCAAAAGGAATCAGAGAAGTGAGTATGCTGGAGTAGACATACTGTGTAAGACTGAAAATCCACAAGATGGTTATGTCCCATAGAAAGTTCTGGGGGGTAAGTACTTATGAAGGTCACTGGGAACATGCTGGTGAGATTGGCACCAACATCACTAAATTCAGTGGTGTATCTCTTAGGCTGGCTGGAACTGATACATAAGGTTATCTGGCTGTACTTAGCCATTAAGAGCAAGTGGATGTGATTGATATAACGGGCGGCAAGGTCAGAGTGGTCGGTGTAGGACCCTGCCCTGCAGAGAATGATGGTGATGGTTAATGGAACATGGTATATCCTAAAGGTGAATAGTAGGGCCACCAACAAGGACAGTACTCAACTTGCACCATCAGAAGAAATCAAGGTTGGATAGCTGAGAGACTGCATGAGCTTTCACCAATAAAACATCTTGATCATTTTCCCAGTTTCCAGACCTAAGCCTGTTTTTAGTACTGGAACCCATTAATTTACCCACCTGAGAGTCATCCTGTTTCTAAATATGTAATAGGGCTTGATATACATGATAGCTCTTACCCTACCCACCAAGGACATAAATCCTCTATTATGTCCTTGGTGGGCAGGGTAAGAGCTATCACAGAGGAGAATGTCAAATAGAAGCACTTAAATTGATCCACTTCTATCCACCTATTCCTGGCCAAAATAGTAAATAAAAAGCATGCCAAGAAAAATTGAGCAGAATTTTTGGGAGTCTGCAAATACTTTAGCCAGAAAAGTCAACAAGGTGTGAGCTATACCAAAGCATATATGTTTGTGGATGCCACAGCAAACCTGTGAGACTTTTGAAAAGCAATAAGACTGGGCATGGTGGCTCATGCCTGCAGTCCCAACATTTTGGGGGGCTAGGTGGGTGGATCACCTAAGGTCAGGAGTTCAAGACCAGCCTGGCCAACATGGTGAAACCCCGTCTCTACTAAAAATACAAAAAAATAAAATTAGCCAGGCATGAAGAGTTGTTTAGCTAATTTTGAAAACTTGTGTTGACAAAGCCTAAAAATTTAAGCCAAATTTGAATGAGGAAGATGAGATATTTTATCAATGTTCTCTAATGAAAGTTACTGGTAACCTGTAAAAATAATTCCCTACTCATACAATCAATCTACAAATATCCTTTTCAGCCTTTTTGGACTTTTTTTTTTTATTTAGTGGAAAGATTTGCTTTATATGATTAGATGCTGGAACATTTTTATGGCTTTGGGAAAGAAGAAGATGCCTCTGACATGCAGGAGCTGGCCTGGCATTCCAGCTCCATCTCAGTGGTCTCTTCAAATAAATGATTTCACAGAACACCAACATCAGATAATGCTATGGTGAATCACTCTATAACCATGGTGAATCAAGACAAAAACAAGACCTCTCCACAACCATGCCTGAACACAGGCAAAGAGTGAAATCTGTTTAAATCACAAACATAGCCCAATATCCCCCAATCCTGGCCAATTAGAGTGTCTATTCCTTGTTTATTGCTGACAGTTTTAGTTTGACTCTCTAGTCTTCCCTCCTCCTAGATAAGAATTATTAATAGATCCAGTCGTGACGTTATATCACTTCCTAACAACATCCAATCCAGAGCTGAGCCATGCTTCTCAAATCCTCCTCCAAATCAGGTAGCACAAGGCCACATTCTGTAAGTTCTTTCTAATGCCCTTTTAGTAAGACACGCCCTTCCCGGTGTGTGTTCCTGGAGGATGACATTGAGAACTTTCTACATTTACCTTTCAGTAATTTCAACTTAACTTGGCTAGATTAATTGGAGAGCAAAACAATTCTTCCCCAGGTGAACTCCAGGGAATAATTATAGGCTAGTTTATTAGGTTGATGTTAAAGTAATTGAGTTTTTTTTTTTCCCACTAGTTTCAATGGTAAAAACCACAATGATTATAAGCTGGCTTTCCAGGTTAACTTTACTAACTTGTACAATATTTCCTTTCCTGATTTCCTCAATTTCCAGTATACTTTTCTTCAGACAAGTTAATAGCCCAAAAAAATTTTGTTAAATGCTCAACAATCTTCCTCATCACCAAATAAATTTTAATATATATGTATAAGCACTTATACATGCATATTCATTATATATTTATATATTTCTCACTTTAAGCAAGATGACAATCCAGTTTGCCTTTGGCTGATACACTTCTTGCTATTTACTTGTATAGGCATTTTGACACTTTGAAGTTTCCTCGCATATTGAGTACACCTGATCCAACTATCTGGGAGTAAACAGAAAGACCAATGGACACCCACAGGAAACATGCTGAGGTCCAAATGGAACGCTGATTGGAGAGAGGTCTGTTATGATGAGAAGGGTTGTGGTGAGTACCACAGCTAATGTGGGGAGCCACATTCTGCAGCCCTTGATAAATGAGGTCAGTGGAAAGACTGAGCCACGAAGTGTATATATCATTCTTTCAATTTGTGAAGAAAGCTTCATGGAGAAAATGATTTTGAATAAGATGAGTAACAATTAGCTTAGTCATGTTTTATTTCACAACAAAATTTCCTCTTCTCAGTTTAAAAGGTACCTATGACTGATAACATTTTCCACAAGTTTTCAGGAAATAAAGCTCGTGTTCCTTGAATTTGACATAGATTCTGCTTAAGGCACTTACACAAGTTGATGAATAGCAATATGATTGATTCATTGTGAATACCTTTATTCATAGTCACCTATTATGATGAATTTTGAATTATGGAATCTATATTAGCAGTAGAGCCATTATCTGAGCACTGAGCTTGTCTAGAGACAATTCTATATTTTTGTCTTCAGGAAGATGTCCACAATGAAGCTCCATTAAAACTATTACACTTTGAAAGTAAATTCCTCATTTAGAATTATTTCAAGACAACAAAGCATACAGTGTTGATATCCATGTATCAGGTAAGACCTTTCAGTTGCAGAAAACCCAACTAATTGGGACCTAAGCAATAATGTAGATTTGTTGTTTTTTGAAACTGTAAACCAAAGGAAGAGCCAGCATTAGACTTCTTTTGGTCAAGATTTTGACCTCTGTCTTCATTCTAGCTTCATCCTCAGCCTGGCTGAGACCTCATGGTCACAAAGATGGTTGCTGTAACAGCGAGGACTACATGCTTCCTTATTCATTTCCCAAACAGAAAGAGTCACGTCTTACAATCACCAAATGGTCATTCCATACCTTCACTCAGATTGAACCAAGGTAAATTGACCATCGTTGCAAGGGGTGTGAGAATATGCTGACTGATCTTCCCCTGAGCTGGAAGTGGGTCAGTCCACTAAGAAATCATGGTTACTGGATAATTACTAGATGGTTACTACAGTTATTTCCTTAAAGGAAAACAGGATTTTGTTGGGGAGAGAAACAGGGGGAATAGGTTCTGGTTAGACCTGTCCTGTCCAGGATCTGCCATTTTAATTATATCTCTATAGGAAATGATATTACAACCTACCTATAAGTGGCAGTATTGAGCTAAAAACATGGGTTCTGGACTTAGGCTGTGGCCATTGAATTCCTAAATAATCACTTACTAGCAACATGGTTTTGTGAAAGTCACTTAACTTCTCCGTGTCTCAACATTTTTACTTGTAAAATAAAATTAGCAGACTCTTGTAGAGTCTATGCTATGAAGATTCAATGGAAAAATGCATTTAAAGCACTTAGTATAGAGCTCCTCACTTTCTAAGTACTTGGAACAACATATTTGCATGTGAACTAGCCGTTTGATGGTCTCTCTAAGGCATCACTTTTATCTGCTCAGGCATCTACGTGGTGCCCAGTGTGATTTGGGGGCTTCTTTTTCCATCCTCAGGTCATCTTTATTAGCTACTGAATTCATTTTAAGCAGACTTATGACCCAGAGACTAGAGGGTGGTCTGATACTGTAAAAGTAGCGTGTTCTGGTACATCATGGTATAAATGTTCAAAAGGAAGCCTCACCAGGGGCTCCCAATGGGGACTTTTCTTTGCAATTTGAATATCATTTTTAAGTGGTTTGAGAACAGCCTACAGCAGCATCTTAATGGGCATTAGTTTGTGTCCTCCTGTCAGGAAAATTACTGTCCAAGCCCACTAAACCCACACAGAACCATAATGTTTTAATTATTCCTTTATTATTTCCTTCAGGTAATTGGAAAGCTAAATATACTTACATAGCAATAATCAAATGATTGTCTTTTGGCCAGTAACTCTTTTATTTTATTTTAATTAAACTTCACTATGTAAAAGACTTAGAGTTATGATGAGGAAAATGTGAAGAAAGGAGGAGAAGTAACTAGTTAGTTATTTGTTTTAAAATCCACCATGTGAAGCTGAAATCATAGCTTGGATTACATGGGGAAAAATCGACATAAACTTTGTAATGTGTAAAGTAGGCAAATTAAGGTGATTACATCAAGTAACTGTGCCTTGCAAAATCATCTTGTGTATTTACTAAAATGACAGACTTGGTGGTTTTGAAATGTGACTTGCGTTTTTGAGGGAAGCAGTTAGGGCAGAGTAAAGAACTTCAGCTTTGGAGACAAGAAGACCTGTACTCAGTCCTGACAGCACTGTTTATCAGATGTGTCACTTTGGCAATGCCTTGACATTTCTGAGCCTCTGTTTCCAAATCTGTGAAAGAGGGATAATAATACTGTCTTTGTAGAGTTTATGGGATGATTAGAAATAATGGGCATGGTTGTCTAGCACAATGTATGAGAATATTAAGAGTGCAAAACAATTCTTATTTATAAAGATCTATTGTACATGTACATTTTGTAAAGAAAGATCTATTATATAATACAAACTACTCAGCTTTTCATGACCTGTTGTCAAGTGTCCTACACCTGATCATAAAAAATTCTCCTCTTGCAGGTCTCATGGCTTCCAGTCTAAACAGAAGTTTACATATGTCCTAGTGTCACTGAGGAGAGCAAATAAACAGAAACTGCCATTATCAGTCCACTAAATCTGTAGTTCTCAATCTTGGCTGCACATTGTAATCACTTGAGAAAGCTTAAAAATCCTCAGTGTCCCAACTATACTTCTGAAAAATTAAATCAGAAGTTCTGGGATTGGACCTATGTATCAGTGCTTTTTTAAAGTTCTGCAGAAAATTCAAAGTGATGCCAAGGCAGAGAATCACCATTTTAAACCATTGCTTCTCACACTGTAATGTGTGTTTGAATCATCTGGGGGGTCTTGTGAACTTGCAGATTCTGGTCCTGTAGGTCTGAAGTGGAGCCTGAGATCCTGCATTCCTAAATTAGGCAATGCTGATGTGCCAGTTGCTGGACAGCAGCCTTGAGTAGCCAGGCTCTGTATGAGACTCTCACTCACCCTATTATGCTTATTTACTCCTTTCTGCTCCTGCTCCACACCTTCCAACCTCCCTTCCCCACAACCATCCAGTTTTTGGAAAAAGCTTTTCATAAGAAATATTTCTTTCTTCCCAGGAATAACTTTTTCTGCTGAGAGAGGCCCCAGTCACTTTTATTCATGAGAGTAGAATGTTATTCCTTTCTCCTGGAGTGTTTCCAATTGCTCTACCTTTCTTAAAGTAACTTTGATTTATGAGAAATGTATATCTCTGTTTTCAGTACAAAATGATCATAATTTCATCATGAAAAGGGAGTTGTTACAGTATGTGACATGACTCAAACACCTTCCGAAGTTTATTTGACTGCTCTGGAAAGTTCTTAAGGACATTTTGCACAACCAAAAATCAAGAAGGTTACTTACTCAGGTAGTGTTTGTTTAAATTGAAAAATATAAAGAATTGCTGATGCTTCTGATATTTGGTTTTAAATCCCTAAAGCAGCTTTAAACAAAACCCTCTGTCTGGATCATTTGGCTAAACTTCATGGTTAGAATGTTACTTGCTGCTCTACAGCTGACCTTGACTTGGGCATAGGAAGCAGAAACTCCTGAACAAATCTGGGACTTGCCCAGTGTATGTTATAGAAATATTCACTTCAGTGGTCTGTGGAAACACCCTTCAAAGAAGGTAGCCAGGATACTAAACATCCATTTCTTGCTTTCTTAGTTTTTTAGTTCTTAAAGGTTGGTATAGAAGACCAAGATAATGGCTTTTGAGTCAGATGTAGCTAGGTTTGAAATCTCAGCTCTTCCTCTTTGCTCTCTTTGAGCCTGAGACACGGTATTTTTTTGCTTATTTGCATAAATAGTTGTTTATGATTATTTCATGTAACAGGAAGTCACGAGCTGGTTGGTTCCAAGAGCAGCTCAGCAACTTGACAATGTTATCGAGGCTTTTCTGATCCTATCACATTGACAATGTCATTCCTCATGGCTATAAAATGGCTTTGGTAACTCCAACCACCACACCTTCACAGGGCGAAGCCCTTAGTAGAAAGAGAACATATATATCAGAAAAAAAAGTCATTTCCAGCAACCCCTCTAATAAATTTCCCTCTCATCTACCTAGCCAGAAATAGGTCACAGGCTAACTCCTAAACCAATCACTGACAAAAGAGAGTAGGATTATCACTATGAACTTAAATCAGTCATTATTCATTCCTAAGGGGCAGAATTCACATTGTCACTGAAGGGCAAATGGTCAAATTGGAATCCCTTAGAAGGGAAAAAAGGGTAGGATAATATTGGTTTGACAACTATCAACCTCTATCTGACCATTGATACATGTTTGGCCTCCCTGTTCAAACTGTCTCTGAACTAGGCAACTTGACAACGGCCCATGGGGAAGCTGAATGTCTTTACCTTTCATCATAGAGATTCTGTTTCTTCCAATGAGTGATTCTATAATAATTTGGTCATCATCAAAAACTTTAAAAAAGTTTTTGCCTAGCAGTTGAGAACAGTATGAACTCTATCTCTCTGTTCAAATTCAAAGTTTTCAAAGGGAATGCTTCCAGTTTTTAACCATTCAGTATGATATTGACTGTAGGTTTGTCATAAGTAGCTCTTATTATTTTGAGATACAATCCATCGATGCCTAATTTGTTGAGAATTTTAGCATAAAGGGCTGTTGAATTTTGTCAAAGGCCTTCTCTGCATCTATTGAGATGATCATGTGGTTTTTGTCTTTGGTTTTGTTTATGTGATGGATTACATTTATGGATTTTCAGATGTTGAACTAGTCTTGCATCCCTGGGATGAAGCTGACTTGATCATGATGGATAAGCTTTTTGATATGCTATTGGATTTGATTTGCCAGTATTTTATTGAAGATTTTTGCATCAATGTTCATCATGGATATTGGCCTGAAATTTTCTTTCTTAGTTGCATCTCTGCCAGGTTTTGCTATCAGGATGATGTTAGTCTCATAAAATGGGTTAGGGAGGATTCCCTCTTTTTATATTGTTTGGAATCGTTTCAGAAGGAATGGTACCAGCTCCTCTTTGTACCTCTGGTAGAATTCGGCTGTGAACCCATCTGCTCCTGGACTGTTTTTTGTTGGTAGGCTATTAATTGCTGCCTCAACTTCAGACCTTGTTATTGGTCTATTCAGGAATTCAACTTCTTCCTGGCTTAGTCTTGGGAGGGTGTAAGTGTCCAGGAATTTATCCATTTCTTCTAGATTTACTGACTTATTTACATAGAGGTGTTTGTAGTAATCTCCAGTGGTAATTTGTATTTCTGTGGGATTGGTGGTGATATCCCCTTTATCATTTTTTATTACATCTATTTGAATCTTCTCTCGTTCCTTTTTTATTTACTCTGGCTAGTGGTCTATTTATTTTGTTGATCTTTTCAGAAAACCAGCTCCTGGATTTATTGAATTTTTTTGAAGAGATTTTTATGTCCTATCTCCTTCAGCTCTGCTTTGATCTTAGTTATTTCTTGCCTTCTGCTAGCTTTTGAATTTGTTTGATCTTGCTCCTCTAGTTCTTTTTATTGTGATGTTAGGGTGTTGATTTTATATCTTTCCTCACTTCTCGTGTAGGCATTTATTGTTATAAGTTTCCCTCTAGACACTGCTTTAAATGTGTCCCAGAGATTCTGGTAAGTTGGGTCTTCATTCTCATTGGTTTTGAAGAACATCTTTATTTCTGCCTTCATTTCATTATTTATCCAGTAGTCATTCAGGAGTAGGTTGTTCAGTTTCCATGTAGTTGTGAGGTTTTGAGTGAGTTTCTTAATCCTGAGTTCTAATTTGATTGCACTGTGGTCTGAGAGACTGTTTATCATGATTTCCATTCTTTTGCATTTGCTAAAGAGTGTTTTACTTCCAATTATGTGGTCAATTTTAGAATAAGTGTGATGTGGTGCTGAGAAGAATGTATATTCTGTGGTTTTGGGGTGGAGAGTTCTATAGATGTTTATTAGGTCTGCTTGGTCCAGATCCGAATTCAATTCCTGGATATCCTTGTTAATTTTTTGTCTCATTGATCTGTCTACTATTGACAGTGGGGTGGTAAAGTATCCCAGTATTATTGTGTGGGAGTCTATGTCTCTTTGTAGGTCATTAAGAACTTGCTTTGTGTATCTGGGTGCTCCTGTATTGGGTACATATATATTTAGGATAGTTAACTCTTCTTGCTGCATTAATCCCTTTACCATTACGTAATGTCCTTCTTTGTGTCTTTTGATCTTTGTTGGTTTAAAGTCTGTTTTATGAGACTAGGATCTCAACTCCTGTATTTATTTATTTATTTGCTCTCCATTTGCTTGGTAAATCTTCCTCCATCCCTTTATTTTGAGCCTATGTGTGTCTTCACACATGAGATGGGTTTCCTGAATACAGCACACTGATGGATCTTGACTTTTTATTCAACTTGCCAGTCTATGTCTTTTGATTGGGGCATTTAGCCCATTTACATTTATGGTTAATATTGTTATGTGTGAATTTGATCCTGCCATTTTGATGCTAGTTGGCTGTGTTGCCTGTTAGTTGATGCAGTTTCTTCATAAAGTTGATGGTCTTTACAGTTTGGTATGTTTTTGCAGCAGCTGGTACTAGTGGTTCCTTTTCATGTTTAGTGCTTCCTTCAGGAGCTCTTGTAGGGCAGGCCTGGTGGTGATAAAATCTCTCAGCAGTTGCTTGTCCATAAAGGATTTTATCTCTCCTTTTCTTATGAAGCTTAGTTTGGCTGGATATGAATAAGCACTTTAAAGTTAACATCAAATTAAGTCTCCATCAGAGAAAAGAAGACAATTTTCCTCCCTTTTAATGAAAATATCATGGACATTTGTTGCTTCCATCAACACTGTATTACCAGTGTTTTACTGGAGATGACTCTGTCTTACTTTATATTCCAAGAAGCTAATGTTTCCTCACTCATAAATGTTCAAGAAAGGTTGCATTGAAAATAATCTCTGTACACATAGTTTTACCCAAAGTTAGTCAGCAAAGTCATAAGACAAGATTCTTGTCTTGGCATTAATATATACTTTCTATTTTTTTCTTTTTGCTTTTTTTTGGAGATGGAGTTTCGCTCTTGTCACCCATGCTGCAGTGCAATGGTGTGATCTCAGCTCACTGTAACCTCCGACTTCTGTGTTCAAATGATTCTCCTGTCTGAGCCTCCCAAGTAGCTGGGATTACAGGCACCTGCCACCATACCTGGCTGATTTTTGTGTATTTTTACTAGAGATGGGGTTTCACCACATTGACCAGGCTAGACTGAAACTCCTGACCTCAGAGATCCACTCACCTCAGCCTCACAAAGTGCTGGGATTCAGTTGTGAAATACCGTGCCTGGCAACTTTCTAATATTTTTATTACTACAATTCAGGCAGTTTAGCAATGATTTTCCAGTTTGCTGTGAGTGCAAGAAGTGATGTTGGCAGTGTCAGCTCATGAACTGACATTATTTGGCATATATAAATTAGGCATAGAGATTAGTCTACTTTCATAGCACAAAGATCCTTATTCATCCCAAGCTTATTGGTACACATCAGTCCCAGTGTCTATAGTTGAGGGATATCAGCTACTGAGGGGCTAGCTTATCACATCTTAAACCTCAGTGATGCCCTGTGTTTGAGTGAAAGCAAGGCACACATGCACAGTATCCACTGTAACTTGTTTGGCTGGTTTTCATGGGTTAACCAGTTGACTTTACATTTCTTAGTTTGAAAAGACAAAATCAATGTATAACACTAGAAATTTTATGAAAATGAAGTAAGTAAAGATATTTTAGGCAAGTCTGAAGGAAGGGAAAATCAAGAATAGCTACAAATAAGGAACTTTAGAATATACTTTTTTGAAAACAGGAAGCTATGATTACCCTCAGTCTCCATCAGTCACTTGAAGTAACACTGCACATTCTCTAGGGACAACCCTGGCAGGGAGGGGATCTCACATGCATGAGGGACTCTTCTCTCCTGAAACATGAACACCGCAGGCCAGTGGGGCATGGTGTGTCCCCATCAACACCTCTGGGCTGTCCTCCTGACCTAGTGCTCTCTTGGCGGAAGGCAGTTCTGTGAGGCTGACTTGTTCTGGCAGGCCCTGGCTAGGCCAGTCAGTTTGTATCTTTCCAGTCATTCTTAGTCTTGGCAGCTCTTGAAATATTTCCTGACTGGAAGTCCAGAGCATGAACTTTCTTACCTAGGTCCCCTTATTTCCAAGGAGTTGCCTTGGGCTTGAAGCTGACATTTTGAGAGTAACACTGAGTCAGAGAGTTGTGATGAAGTGCTCAGAGTTCGAAACCACATGTTCAGGGCTTCATTGCCAGATTTGCCTCTGGCAAGCTACGTGACCTCAGGTGAGTTGCTACACTTCCCTTTGCCTGATTGCCTCACTCTCTTTGCCTTTGCCCCAGGGCTGTAATAAAGATTAAATGGAACTGGTATCCACCACATAGAAAACACTACCTAAGTAAGACTATTATTACTTGCCTCCATTCCAATTCAGACATGCTGTATATCAACTTTAGCAAAACTAGATGACAAGTAGCATCAACTAAGAAAATTGCTGGGCTGCACTCGATAGGTGCTGGAAGAGGCAATATAGTTACTTGGTTGTGGTCACTATTTACATCAACATTTTTGTTTTCAATTTTATTAAATATCTTACTTATACTTTCCTTATTCTCAAACTAAAATGTAAGACTTTTTTCTATCCAATTCTTAATACATGTGAAGCAGAAGTATTAGATATGTCAGATAAAAAATGGACTATTTTCAAAATTTTAAAAAAGATATCTATTGAGAAGCAAGACTTCCAATACCAAAACAAATAGCCAATCGATTTAGCCACAAGACTCCTAGTTTCAGGAGACAGAAATTCTAGGGTTGATTTTGATAGCTTTAAGTATCATGATTTAATTACTGTATTACATAATATATCTACCTAATATCCATATTACTTTGGGGTGCGCAACTGCATCACTGCCTCTCATTTTAGGGAGAACTGCATGGTAGGACTATTACCTGTGTAGCTGAGAAGAGAGACTGTGGTATTGAGGAATTAACCCTAGTTAGAGATTGGGAAGACTCACAAATAGGAAATATGCAATTAGGATTATTTTTTGACCGGAGAATTATCCAGGTGGCATTACTCAAGTAACACAAGAGTTTCAGACGTTGGAAATGAGTACAATGTAGGCAAAGTGTTAGTGAAACACAGGTGCACAACTTGAGCTAAAAAAATAACATTTTGGCTATTTCTCTGGTCATTAAAATGCTGCTTATACGTCACATGTTCACAGCGTCTTAGAAGCCACTTAAACTGAATTATCTCAGCAGGGCAGTAGGTTTGGCTTGAGTAGGTAGCAGAGCAAAGTTATTAAAAATACTGGCTCTAGAATTAAAACCTCTGGGATCAGATCAAGGTACCAACACACTTAGCTGGCTGCTTCCTTGACCTCTCTAAGGATATATTTTCTTGTCTGGAAAATTGATATAAAAATAGTACCTATATTATTAGGTTGCTGAGAATATCAAACATGAAAATGTACATTAAGTGCTTAGCTCAGAGACTGAACAGTAAGAACTCACTGCATTTTAGCTATTGCTACTTTTTACTATCATCTGAGGCTACTTGCCACTTTGATCTTGCATTGGTAAATAGCATAATGATGAAAGAAGTCTGTTCCTGATTAGCACCAATATCTCCTTTATTCAGGGAACTCTAATTTGTCTTTCCATTAAATGCGTTGAATACTGATGAGACTAGAAAGTCCTGGAATTGGACGCCCACCCTGTTTCTGTCAGAACCTGTGAGTCAGGTTCAGAGTAGCTGTCACCTTCCTATATTGTTTCCATTTAATGACACCACTCTTTCCCCACTGTTTTCTTTGAAAGGACAAGGAACTATTGAGAAAACTCTCACGTATTGAAGGTAGGCTCCTGGAAGAAATCAGTAACTTGCCTGAGGCCATGTAGAACTGCATTTCTGCAGAACTGCTTGGACTACCTTAATAATAGCCAAATTGAATAGGCACGTACTGTGTGCTGGCACCTTACGTGCATTATCTTGCTTAACCCTCATAACAACCTTTGGAATGGGACTTTCATTAGTTATTTTCATTGGAAGAAACTAAAGACAGATGTATAATTTGTCCAAATCAACACAACTCGTAAGCACTGTGTGCTGTAAACACTCTATGATATGGGAGGCAAGAACTTTGTGCCTAATAATTGTTGTCCCTCTGAGTCCTGTACGGTGCCTATAGTTTTGAGAGCAAAAGGACTAACACCTGCTAAACTTTTGTCTTTTTCTTGTTTATAGACTCACTAGCTGAGTTTTCCACATCACCTGCCAGTAGACACTTTGGTTGACCTCAAAGGGCAGACAGTTGGACGTCGCCACTGCAATTTTATTGTTCTATTTTCAGGAAGCCACAGAGCAGTTCTAAACCTTCCCTAGCAGTTGACTTAGAGCTCTTATAAATGGAATTTGATATGCCTATCCTGGAGGACTTTGCAACCAGGTAAAACTAAAGACCGCATATACAAATCTGTCATACATGTTTAGAGACTCCTGACAAAGAGTTTCTATTTCATGACTCACTTGGGAAATATGGATCACCTTTTTAATATGCTGGATCTGGAGCCAGAAAGGATGTGAAGGGAGTCTGAGACCGTGTCCTCTGACAGGTGTTTCTGCTACTATGTGTTTGCTAAGGTATTAGTGGTAGCTAGGCCGAAAAGTGTGCCATGCTTAAGTAAGTTTGCGAAATTTTGTGTATGATTAAGTTAAACAAGTTTCTTCAGAGCCTTTATTTGCCATTGTTCATAGTGAATTTCTATGTATTAAGGTAGCTTAAATGACTCTAAAATCATCTTTTATCGGGGCATCTTGTGGGACTAATTTCCTGTAGAATAAATTTTCAGAAACCCTGGTGAAAATGCTTTAGTGTGTGGGCTCAGGGGTATAGCCAGGCTCTGCCATTTAGGTGCTGTGGCTTTGGGAGAGTTATTTCAATACTCTGTACTACCTCTGTTTCTTCATCAGTAAAATTAATGTAATAATGACAGCTATCTCCTCAGGCCTTGTAAATAAGGTCACGGTTAGCATCCCATAGACGTTAACTGTTATCTTTTAAAAACGGGACTTCAATTTTAAATTTTGAGGTGAGTTTCTTTACCTCATAGAATTTAGTCTCCTCTCATATTGTCATCTGCTGACATAGGAGGCCAAAACAGCCCCTAAAACAAAAACAAAAATCAAATCATTGTTTCTGTGGTAGGTCATGTCCATCCTGCTATTGACCTAAAAAGGTAAGCACTAAGAGCAGTAAGAATTTTCTTAGATGACAAGAGAGGTCCATGTGGTCCCTCTCCCAGCCTACAGATAGTTCATGTTATAAGTCTGTAATTTTGAGTTTTCAGGACCGGGGAACCTCTCGCCAGGGGCTCTCATTGTCTTGCATAAGAAGGCTCTCTAGCAGGTGACTGAAGCCCTCCTCAGTTGCTCCTTCCTCCGAGAACTCTGCAAGCCAAGGTCTAGACACTGCAGTTCAAGACGTCAAATTGGTACTTTGTTCGTTTTAGAAAAAAGGGGACAAATCAAGGGACATCACACTGTTGGTAAAAATATTAAAAATTGTGGCAAATGAAATGAGGAGGTAGCCTTGGGACTATAAGTAGATAAATACCACTTATTCCTTCAAAATCATCTTTAGAGCTTAAAACTCTTCTTCCTTCCAGGATGGCGTAAGAAAAATCCCCTGTGTTACAACCAGTATTGCAGCAGCAATAATGGAAACCATGGACGTGAAGGTGAGGTGGTGGTACTGTAAAAGAAAGGGAATACGTCCTTCAGGCAGGAGAGCCCAGCAATTCCTGTTTCCGAATCCATGGGGAAAGGAGAAGGGGTAGGAAGTCTCCAAAACTCTCATCCCAGGAGATACGAATTTATATAGTGTCCATGGAATTGTTAAATCAAGTTGAACCTAACGCTGCCTCCTTACATATTTAAGTTAGGCCTAAAGGTTTTTCTATACATTGTCAAGTATAACAGGTAGAGTTGTAAATCGACCATAGCCCACAACTATGCCAATCATAGTTTTGGATAATCAAATGCATCCAACTACTCGAATCCTGTTCAAATAAGGTAAATGGAGAGCTTTATCCAATCCAGTTGTTTCTGTTCTTCACTTTCGTTTTCTGTACCTCACTTTCCTTTTGCTGTCCATGTATCTCCCACCACGTGCCTGTGCTGGAGTCTTTCTGAATCTGCTGTGATTCTGGGGGGCTGCCCAGTTCATGATTCATTCATTGCTCAATTAAATGCCTTTAAATTTAATTAGGCAGCTGGGCACAATGGCTCACGCCTGTAATCCCAGCACTTTGGGAGGCCAAGGCAGGTGGATCACCTGAGGTCAGGAGTTTGAGATCAGCCTGGCAAACATGGTGAAACCCCGTCTCTACTAAAAATACAAATATTAGCCAGGTGTGATGGAAGGTGCCTGTAGTTCCAGCTACTGGGGAGACTGAGGCAGGAGAATCTCTTGAACCCAGGAAGCAGAGGTTGTAGTGAGCCAAGATGGCACCATTGCAGTCTATCTAGGGGCACAAAGCAAGACTCAGTCTCCAAAAAAAAAAAATAATTATTCGGCTGAAGTATTTCTTTTGACAGGATTTAGGCAGCATACATGATGGCAGCCTGCAACTATTCCAGCCAGGTAAATGGAGTTAATTGGGTAGAATACTCAGGGGTGGGCTTGAAAAAGCAGTGGGAAGATAGCAGGAATATGTTAAAAGGGGAAAGTTGATAAAATCAATAGAACTTCAGGATTGATTAGATATTGAAGGTCAGAGGGAGTAGTGAAGAATAATTCTGTTTGTGGACTCTGTGGGTGGATACTAATGTCATCAAAGGAGAAAGAGTAAGTTAGGAGAGGAAATAATGAGGTCAGATTAAAACTGCACTTTGGCCATTGGCTATTCATTCCCAAAAGTACTACCAGAACAACCTATTGATCAGGCAATGTTAAATTTATTAAAGCGCTATCCAGTTTTAGTGATATCTCAAAATACTAAATTAAGGCAAGGAAGTTATAGCATTTCAGGGCCTGGGCTATGTGATTTTTAAGGCAGGTTTGGCAAGAAGGTGGGTAGTAGAGATGAGTGGGGACAGTGAGGCAGACGTCTTGATGCAAGTCTGGATGGGAAACTGTTTAGTCTTCATAAATACGCTGCCTGGTTCACAGCCTTAACTTTCAGGAATAAGTATTTCCTGGTTGAAGCAGCTAAATTATTTTGCTTGGCCCAGTGTTATTTAATATATACACATGAAGAGTATATGCAACACTACAGCCCCCTGTAGTTTAGTGCAGGGACTAAGGAATTCTCAAGATGTGAATGGAACATTCAAGCAGATGAGATCAACAGGGTATCTAGAAACTAGGTGTCGAAATGGAAATAATGATTTCAGGTCACCTGAACAGAACATACTTTCTAACTCAAGCAGGAACTCAATAAAATATCTTACAAATCTCCTCTGAAGGTGTCTTCTATTGAGCATCATTCAGTAAACTAAAACTTGGAAATGCTCTCAGAATGTTAATCACTCGCATCTATATCTAAAAGGGAAGGAGCAAGTCAACATGATATTTTTCCTCTTCTATTTTTATTCTCTGGGATCTTCCAAGCTACGAAGTTACACTGCACATTTCTTGTGATTCCAGCAGAGCTTGAGGAAGAGAAGAGTATCTAAATAACTATTAGATTTATTAGTATTTTGAAAGTTTAAGCAAATTTCCTGAACCTGACCAGTTAAGCCAGATCGACAAAACCAAGGTTGGAATTTTTTGTAAAGAAGGGACGGAGAGATGGAGGTCACTATATATGTATCAGCTACTTCCTCATTGAGACCCTAGCCACTGCTTCATTGTCAGAACAATTAAAAATTTAAAACATGCCTTGTAAATGTTCCTTCTAGGAATATTACAGGTTTATAGTCATCTCCAGAAAATAAGAAACAAATATGCTTTTATATTCTCCATGATCTGTAATTGTTTTGTGAGATGAAGCCATTTTCAAGCCTTTGGAAGGGATAGCAGAGGAAAAACAAGGAGGCAGAAAATGGCCTTGACTGTTTCTCCACCCATCCAGTGTTTTAGTTGGTATTACAGGATGATCAAATGTATTTAATTTATGTATTCAACAAATATTTGTTAGGCACCTACTATATACCAGCACTATTACAGGGTCTGAGATAGAACAACAGACAAATAAATGTCTCTGCTCTTCCAGAGGTTACATTCTAGTCACAGACAAAAGCAATAAATAAAAACAAATGAATATATTTAGATAAGAATATAAGTTGGGCGTTACCAGGGCTATAAAAAAATATAGCTGATGAAGAAATAGATATTCATAGGGGAATGCTTATTTAACAAGGAGGAAAGTAGGGCTCTCACTCGGTATTTGAGCTCAGACTGGAAGGAAGTGAGGGAGTGAGCATGCATGTATCTGGGTGAAGAACATTTCAAGCAAAGGGAACAGCAAGTGCAAAGGCCCAGCAGCCATTCTTGGGTTATTAATGACATGTTAATAGAAGAAATGGGGCTCTCACTTCTACTTAAGTAGTAATATCTGGTGGCAGTGCTGTGGGACTAGCCAGGGTTGGTATAGAATACACCAAAGAGAGTATTGGTAGAAACCTGAGTGGAAGCAAAGTGTCCATCAGTGGATGAATGAATAAAGAAAATGTGGCATATAGACACAATGGAATACTATTCAGTCATAAAGAAGAATGAAATCCAGTCATTTGTGACTACAGGGGTGAACTTGGAGGACATTGTGCTAAGTGAAATAAGCCAGGTGTGGAAAGACAAATACTGCATCATCTCACTTGTATGTGGAATCTTGAAAATTTGCTAACATAGATGCAGAGTGGAATGGTGGTTACCAGAGGCTGGGGTTGGTGGGGTAGGGGAGATGCTGGCCAAAGGATACATACTTACAGCAGAATAAAAAAAATAAACTTCAAGGGATCTACTCTGCAGCAAGGTAACTATAGTCAATGATGATATATTATGTTCTTGTAAAATCTAGAGTAGACATTATGTGCTCTTACCACAAAAATAACTATGTGAGGTGATGTACATGTTAATTAGCTAGATTTGACAATTCCATAATGTATATAAACTACAAAACATCATGTTGTACACTAAATGCATACAGTATTGTCTGTCAATTAAAAAATGAAGAAACAAGATTTTTGAATTCATGTAAGTATGCAAATCCAAGCATAATCATTTGAGGACATCATGTACACGGCAAAACTCTTGTTTCTTCCACTGACCTACTTACCAAAAGATCTCTGTGATGTCCTGGCTTACAGACATTCAGGCTTAAACATGTTGTCTGGGCTCTGACCATTTCAAAACCACTTTGTCACTGGCTTCAGTCTCTTTATAGGTAGATACATATTCTCTACATGTTTTTTCTTTCAGTTAATCTACTTTGGTGCAAAGATTTTCTCTCTTTATATGAACTAGCTCTGCTGCCCCAAGATTTCCTCCATATATGGGAATATAAAGCACATTTAATGAAAGTAAAAGTTTTGAATCAAAGGGTATAATTTAGAAAGTTTAGAGTATTCAAAAATGTCCCCCTTTCCTGCTCTCTGAAAGAGCTCAGTATGTGTTATTAAGAATGAGGGAAATTGCTTCTAATTATAGAAGTAAATCCACTATGTATAGTAAATCCACAATATTGAGAAATAGCTCGGTGTGGTGTTGACTAAGGTCAAGCTAAAGCTTCCTAGGAATTGGAATCTCAATAACTATTGATTGAACTGAACTGTGGCAGATTTTCCACTCTTTGTGTTGCAATAATTTCTGGCAAATAATATTTTTAGTAAGTACCTCCAGTAAATAACAATAACATTTGGGACAATTTCATACCTGAGACACTTATTAAGAGTATATAATGCCTTTGTTACTCTCTTAATAGCTCAGTGGAGATATAATCTTAATTATTTACTTCCTGGGAAAGCTCTACTACAATGACTCATTCCATTTTAGAGCTTTACGGAACCTACAAGATTCCTATGCTTATTTTATATCCAGGAATATGAGGTCCAGAGAAGTTATATAGGGTTAGAAAACAGGTTCCTGATTCTCAGGTTGGAATTTTTTTTCATTGCAATGTTATGCCCTTCATGGATTCCCATTATTGTTTCAAAGTCTAGAAGCATCTTCCCTTTTCTTGAAAAGAAAATAGAGATAAAACGTCCACCAGTAAATCTGAAATTCTGGAGAGAACAAATTTCTTTTTGCTAACATTTGGGTCATAATTTGGCCCAATACTGAGGCTGGATATAAGGTGATATCCTGGTGTTACAAACAAATAGTTATTTCAGACAAACAAAAGATGCCTGATTTTCTTTCTTCCTGTATTTACTGCCTGGGTCATTCTGTGACTGAACTTTTTTGTCATCAGATAGAACTTGAGAAGCTCTTCTGGCTTATGATCAACCTGAGTAGAGCTCTTCAACAATTGGCTCAGTGTTCTGTGAAATGGCAGAATAATTGCTCAGTCAATATTTTAAGCACAGTAACTAACTTCTTTCTTACTAGTCACATAAAATGACTCTTCATCATTCTCTTATTTGCATTGGCTAATAAGGTAACAAAGCTGCTATTCATGTCAGCAATTGTTTTTCTACAGCAAAAGAACACTTCTTAGAACAATAGAAACCTCTCTGCTCCAAAAACAAACAAAAAGAGTTTGATTCATTGCTTTGACTGAAGTCTTATAAAGGATAACTTTTAATGTATATAACTCATAAATAACAAATATGCATTAAAAAACAAGACAGAGAAATCCCCAAGTCCTAAGTTGGGTCTTGGTAATATATATTACTATTTTATATGCAAAGTTCAATTAATGATTACTTAAATCTCCCCTTCTCCTTCTCCAGTGGTCTCTTTTTCAGAAAAATAAAAAGAAACATTGATACCTCAGATGGAAACAGACTTATAGCAATCAGGGGAAGTTGGGCAGTGTGGCAGTAGTTAAAGAATAAGCAATGTTTTGATTTCATTTTTTTCTTGGTCAAGTATAAAATGTTAATACTCTTTGCAAAAAAAACACCACAGTTATTACTTCACCCAAGTCTACTGTGGAAAATAATACTCATAATAAAAAGCAAACAAAAGTGTTTGCATAATAGTCATACTTAGCAAAAATTAATAGATGTCTCAGTTGAACTCTGCATGCACATGATTTGCATAGATCTCATTTAGTAATAACACTCAGCTCTTTATTTTTTATTTCATATTAAACATTTGAGTCTAGAACCGTTCTGTTTCTCTTGAGATTATTATTTCTTGATCTCTTTTATTTTATTCTTATTCTCTCTAATTTTAGTCATCTTGATGAAAGTCAAGAGAGGAAAACACTGACAAAATAAATTGTCACCACATTCTTTTAGAGAGTCTACTATGTGTCAGACTGTCGTAGGGACCAGGAAAACCAGTGATCGTCACTTACTTTGAATTTACATGGCATGGGCAGGCAATAGACAATAAATAAATAAACATAGTAATTATTTTATATAGTGGAAGTTAATTTGGTTTGGGAATTCAGAAAACACCTCAGCTGGTGATGGTAGTGAGCTGTGACTTGAAACCATACATAACTCTGGAGCCAGAGCATTCCAGGCAGAGTACAAGATTCTACATCAGAAGGGTGGTTAGCATGCCTGAGGATGAGAAAGAAGGCCTGAGTAGCTGGAGCAGTCAGTGTCACATGACAGGCAAGGATGGGCCAGAGTTTGAGAACCCTGAGGGGCCATAGTAAAGAGTCTGTACTTTATTCTAGCTATGGTGAGAAGTTGTTGGAGATTTTTTAAGCAGGACAACAATGTAATTTTATTTATTTATTTATTTAAAGATCAGCATTGCTGTTTTTAGAACAGAAGCAAGGAAACTGATGTAATAATCCAAGTAAGAAATAATGATATTTAGAATAAGGTAGCAAAGATGGAGTAAAGCAGACAGATTTTAGATACATTTTGTATGTAAATATATGAGGACTTGATGTATTAAGTGGCATTATGGCAGGGATAGGAGAAACTGAGGAAAAGTTATTGGTTTTTGACTTGAGCAACTAGGTGAATAATGGTCTTATGTACCCAACTGAGGAAGTCAGGTATGAGCTGGGGGAAAGAGCTCTGTTTTGGCCATAAGATCCTGAGAAGACCCCAAGACTTCCACGTGGAGCATTATTGCTAATGATACCTTTCATTTATAGATTATATCATATACTCTTACAATTTTTATTTGTGTGACTGACGGATTGATTGCATGGGCAGATGGGGAGAACTGGGCACAAAGGAGACGTAACTGAAGAGGGGAGAGGACACAGAAGCAGCAAGGAGAATATACTCAAAGACGTGATGATTATTGCTGATTGCCACACAAAATCCAGCCTTGGCTCTGTCATGTACCGCTGAGAGGAAGTTCAGTTCTCTTTCCTCTCCCATGCCCTCCCCTGACCATCTTTATGGGGCCTGAAATGAGGCACTTTTCAAAAAAGAAAAGCAATGATTGGCCCATATCTCCTTTCTTACACAATCCTCATTTATCTTTGAGATACTATCACACTTGATATATTTGTATTCCAGCTGTCATATTAAAGTTTCTTAGTCTATGAACTTCTAGATTCACTGAGGTTTCGGAATCAGGAAAAGAAAATATGTATTATAATATGTTGACATTTACTACTCTGATATTTATGTTTCAGTAAGTATAACTTGAATGATTTATTTAAAGTATTTTCTAAAACCGTAAAGTAACACTGAAGAGAGAACTTATGAATGATTTATCTTCCACTCACTCAGTTGCCAACTGAATTTTAATTTTCAAAGAAATGCTATTTTAAATTACTAGATAATATTCATGTGAGTGACTATTATGCTTTTTTAATTTTTGATTTTGGAACACATAGGAAGTAGCAAAGATAGCGCAGAGGAGTCCAGTGTACTTTTAATCTGGTAACAGGTATTATTTAAAAAATCTGAATATAATACACCCAAAACAGAATAACCCAGATCCATAAAGTAAGTTCTTAGAGACCTACAAAGAGATTTAGAATCCCACACAATAATGGTGGGAGACTTTAATGCTCCACTGATAGTATTGGACAGATCATTGAGGTGAAAAATTAACAGGACATGAATTCAGTGTTAGACCAAATCAATCTGATCTGTAGATAATTATATTATCAGACCTCTACAGAACTCTCCACTCAAAAACAAGAGAATATATATTATTCTAATCACCACATACTCTATTAATTGACCAGTAGTCAGACATAAAACAATCCTCAGCACCGCAAAGGAACCAAAGTCACACCAAACATACTCTTGGATCACAATGCAATAAATACAGAAGTTAAAACTTTAAAAATTGTTCAAAACCATGCAATTACATGAAAATAAACCAACCTGCTTCTGAGTGTCTTTTGAGTAAATAATGAAATTAAGGCAAAAATAAACAAGTTTTTTGAAACTAATGAGAACAAAGATACAACATACTGGAATCTCTTGGACACAGCTGAGAGAGTGTTAACAGGGAAATTTATAGCACTAAATGCCAACAACAAAATGTTAGGAATGTCTCAAATTAACAACCTAATATTACCTGAAAGAATTAGAGAAGCAAGAACGAACTAACCCCAATGCTAACAGAAGACAAGAAATAACCAAAATCCAAGCTGAACAGAAGGAAATCAAGACATGAGAAACCATTCAAAAGATCAGTTAATCAAGAGTAGATTATTTTGAAAAAGTTTAATAAGATAGGCTGCTAGCTAAACTAATAAAGAATAAAAGAGAAGATCCAAATAAACACAATTAGAAACAACAAAGAAAATGTTACCACTCACTGCACAGAAATAAAAATAGCCATCAGAAACTACTACAAACACCTCTATGCACACAAACTAGGAAACCTAAAAAAGGTGGATAAACTCCTGGACAACACAACCTCCAAAAACCAAACCAGGAAGTATTTGACTCCTGAACACAGCAAAAATGAGCTCTGAAATTGAATAAGTAATAAATACCGTACCAACCCCCCCAAAAAGCCCAGGACCAGATGGATTTACAGCTACATTTACCAGATGTACAAAGAAGAGCTGGTATCATTTTTACTAAAACTCTTTTTAAAAATTGAGGAAGGACTCTTCACAACTCATCCTATGAGGCCAGCATCATCCTGTTACCAAAACCTGGCAGGGCACAACAAAAAAGTAAACTTCAGGCCAATATTCTTAATGAATATTGATGCAAAAATCCTGAACAAACCACTTGCAAATGAAATCCAGCAGTACATCAAAAAGTTAATCACCTATCATCAAGTAGGCTTTTTCCCTGGAATCCAAGGTTGATTCAACATACACAGATCAATAACTGTGATCCATCGCATAAACATAACTAAAGACAAAAATCACCTAATTATCTCAATAGATGCAGAAAAGGCTTTTAATAAAGTTCAATGTCTTTTTATGTTAAAAAAAACTCTCAATAGACTAGATATTGAAGGAACAAACATCCAAATAATGAGTCATCTATGGCAAACTCACAGCCAACATCATACTGAATGAGGAAAAGCTGGAAGCATTCCCCTTGCAAACTGATACAAGGATGTCCCCTCTCACCACTCCTATTCAACATAGTATTGGAAGTCCAGGTCAGAACAATCGGGCAAGAGAAAGAAATGAAGGGCATCCAAATAGAAACAGAGGATGTCAAACTATCCCTATTTGCAGATGACATGATTCTGTATATATAGAAAGCCCCATAGTCTTGGCCAAAAGCTTCTTCAGCTGATAAACAACTTCAGTAAAGTTTTAGGATACAAAATCAACATACAAAAATCTCTGGCATTCTCACACACTAATGACAGCCAAACTGAGAGCCAAATCAGTAATGTAATTCCATTCACAATTGCCACATACACACACAAAATACCTAAAAATGTAGCTAACCAGGGAGGTGAAAGAACTCTACAATGAGAATTAAAAAACACTGCTCAAAGGAATGAGAATTACAAAATACTGCTCAAAGGAATGAGATGACACAAACAAATGGAAAAGCATTCCATGATAATGGATAGGAAGAAAGTATAATATTAAAATGGACATTCTGCCGAAAACAATTTACAGAGTCAATGTTATTTCTATCAAACTATCATTGATATTCTTGACAAAACTAGAAAAAAAATGTTAAAATTTATATGGAAATAAAATGGAGCCCAAATAGCCATGGCAATTGTAAGTAAAAGAACAAAGCTGGAGGCATAGTGTTACCTGACTTTATATTACAAGGTTACAATAACCAAAAGTAGCGTGGTACTGGTATAAAAACAGGCACATAGACCAATGGAACAGAACATAGCATCCAAAAACAAGACCACACACCTCTAAATATCTGACCTTTGAAAAAGCTTCCAAAAATGAACAATGGGGAAAGACTCCCTATTCAGTAAATGGTGCTGGCAAACTGGATTGCTATGTGAATAATATTGAAACTGGACCCTTTTCTTACACCATATACAAAAATCAACTCAAGAAGGATTAAAGACAAATGCAAAATCCAAAGCTATGAAAACCCTGGGAGACAACCTAGGCAATACCATTCTTGATGTCGAACAGGCAAAGATTGCATGATAAAGACGCTCAAAGCAATTATAAAAAAGGAAAAATTGCCAAATAGGACCTAATTAAACTAAAGAGCTTCTGCACAGGAAAAGAAACTATTAATAGGATAAACAGACAACGTACAGAATGGGAGAAAATATTTACAAACTGTGCATCTAACAAAGGTCTAATATCCAGTATCTATTAGGAGCTTAAACAAATTTACAAGAAAACAAAACACTCCATTCAAAAAGGGGACATGGAACATGAGGAAACACTTCTCAAAAGAAGACATACACATGGCCAATGATCATATGAAAAAAGCTCAACATCACCCATCATTAAAGAAATACAAATCAAAACCACAGTGAGATACCATCTCACACCAGTCAGAATAGCTATTATTAAAAAGTAAAAAAATAACAGATGCTGGTGAGACTGAGGAGAAAAGGGAACTCATACATTAGTAGTGGTAATATAAATTAGTTCAACCACTGTGGAAAGCAGGGTGGTGATTCCTCAAAGAGCTAAAAACAGAACTACCATTTGACCTAGAAATACTGTAGAACATTGGTTATATAATGGTATATACCCGAAGGAATAGAAATTGTTCTATCATAAAGACACATCCATGCAAATGTTCATTGCAGTGCTATTCACAGTAGCAAAGACATGGAATCAACCCGAATACCCATCGTGACAGATCGAATAAAGAAAATGTGGCACATACACATTATGGAATACTATGCAGCCATAAAACAAATGAGATCATGCCTTTTTCAGGAACATAGATGGAACTGGAGGCTTTTATCCTTAGGAAAATAATGCAGAAAGAAAAAACCAAATCCTGCATATTCTCACTTATAAGTGGGAGCTAAATGATGAGAACTCATGAACATGAAGAGGCAAATAACAGACACTGGGGCCACTGGAGGGTGGAGATTGGGAGGAGGAGAGGATCCTAAAAAAAATAACTATTGGGTACTAGGCTTAGTACCTGGGTGAAGAAGTAGCCTGTACAACGAATCCCCCATGACACTGGTTTACCTATATGGCAAATCTGCATATTGTACTTTGAATATAAAATAAAAGTATTTTAAAAATATGAATATATTTATCTTTAATTGATTTGAAAGGGAAAGCCTCTCTCACAATTAATTGTCTTTTGGTGAAAAAAAATTTTCATTTTTATTGCATATATAGCCAGAGTGGAATCACAGGGTACGAATATGTTGAGTACTAGCTTTTTAGTAATAAAAGTAATACATGTTCATTGCATTTAAACATTTAAAATACAACAGCAAATGAAGAAAAAATTAAACAACTTTAATCCAAGAACTCATATAAGTATTGTAAAATTGTGTGTGGAAAGCCTTCCTGTGCGGGTGAAGGAAGAGCATTCCCAGAAAAGAGACAAGCTTGCCGAAGCACAGAATTCTAGAAAATGTGTCACTTTTAAGAACTGAAGGAAGTTTAACGTGACAGAACGTTAGAGTGTAAGTGTGGCAGAAGTCTAGGCAGAATTTGGTAGGGACCTATTCACGGAGGGCCTTGTTACACCCAACCTAACTTCAGCTTTTATCCTAAGAATGATGCAGACTCACCACAAAATTTGAAGATGAGAAAAAATATGATCTGATATGCGTTTTAGGAAGATCATTTCTGCCTACAGTATACAGAGTGCCTGGGGTGTACCAAGACTTGAGGCAGGAAATTAGATTTTCTAATAATCCAGGCAAGGGATGATGGGTATGTAGACAGGTACAATGTGAGTGGACACCAATATGGTTTGGAGGGTTATTGATGGAATTTGGGTAGTGAGAGAGGGACAGGTCCAGAAGAGATCCCAGTGTTCTTGCTTGAATTATGAAGTAGCTGGTGGTTTCTTTCACAACAAGAGAAGGGGAGATCTGGAGCTAAGAGGGAGGTGATGCATTGATGTTGGATTTACTTGAGTGAGATGAATCATAAGCCATGTAAATGAACATGTCCAGGAGACAGTAGAAACAGTTTCTTAGTTCAGGAAAGGTCTAAGGGTTATTAATAAATAAATGGTTACTTGTGTAAAGGAACTTGAATGAATAAAGAAAAAGACAGAAGCCTGAGGAAGAGCAATTAAAATAAAATGGAAGAGAAAGAAGACTCTGCAAAATAAACTGAATCAATTGTAGCCACAGAGGAACTAGTGTAATCAGGACTGTGTAATGTCAGGGAAGCCAAAAGAAGAAAGATGCCCAGGAGTAGGAGTGTAGGCATCAGGGTTGACGGTTCTAAGTGGTCATATGGAAAGAAAGAAGAAGTACTAGATCTGTACACATGATCATCCTACCTTGTTTAATCAATCTAAGTATTCACAGACCTCTAGAAGCATAAGTTTTTCAAATACTGAGAGCAATTATGATTACCACTGCCTAGGTAGTAAGAATCTCACATAATATTTTATTTGAAGAAAGTTATTGATAAGAATTGGACACTGACTTATGTGAGTATGGAATGGAAGGACCACGGAAAGATGTCACAGGTGGGATGCCAGGGCCCAAAGCACTCTCCATAGTGAGGGGCAAGGGAGGCGTGAAGGTATTCTTAACTCTGAACTCATCTTACAGCCAATTTATAGGGCTGGTAGAAGGGGATAGACAGATGTATTAGCTCATCGACTGGGAATGTGATCCCTAGCCAGAGCCAAAGAGGAAAGCTGATGCCGACACTTAAATGAAATTGAAAGAGGTGAAAGGATAACACTCTGGAGAAGAAAGAGATGACTTGCAATATATCTCTTTCTGGCATTCTACACTGGCTGACTTGTATGCTCTTATCATCAATAATCCTTAGGAAGCAAGGAAACATAGTGCTAATCCAGTGCTTTTTAGTGATAAGTAGCCCTAGTAGAGTTAAGGGTATTTTAGTGTATTACAGTTTAGCTTAGATAACATTTTTGATTTGATTCCAGCCAGAGTGTTTAATGGCTTAAGATTGGAAAGTGTCCCCGCCTTTTTTCTGTCTTACAGACAGCAAAATTACCATTCTGGGTATTATTATTATTTTTTAATTAGAAGAAATTGAAAAAGAGAAGGCAGAAAAGGTCCCAGGTCTCACAGTCTGGGACTACTCTAGGCTTAGTGGATCCAGCTGTCAGCAGCATGTGTGTTGTTTTCTTCTTAACTGTACTTGTTATTTTTTTTGTTGCTGTTCTATTCTACAAGAACAAGTTGTGCAAAATCATGTTAAGCCATCATATGGAAGAACACAGATGAAAGACATGGCTTTTTCTTCTTAAAAGCAGACAGTTCCATGAACTGTTTTGCAGTGTCAATATGCATTCTACTGGTATCTGTACTCCCAGCCCCTAGTACATAAAAGGTGCTTTAAAAATATTTGCTTAATGAACATATGAGGGTTCCGATGAGGTCAGGCACATATCCAAGTAAGTTTAATAGAGACACTGTAATTCATGCTATAAAAGCAGCACAGATATTGCTGATAATATCTGTAGGGAAACACTCAGATATCTGAACACAGGCACAATACATAATCTACTTTATATTAATAATAAGCAAGTAAAATATATCTTAATCCACATTCTGAGGCTGAGTTTATAACTTCTGTTTGGTGGACATTGTCATATTTACCTATGAAAATTTGAAAAGCTTCTATTTTGCAGATCTTTCTTTGCAATATTTGTTTTCCTGTCTACAGTATTGAGTTGTTCTATGGGAACTGGAAACACTCCTACCAGGTAAATATGTTGAGTGTATTTGACAAAGAAATACAAGAGTGTCTGTGCGGTGACTTCACTAAACAATTAATAGAAACCAAACACAAAAACCAACAGTGCAACAATATGACTGTGTGCAATGGTTCTTTGAAAAGTTCTATTTGCAAGCTGATACATTTTATTTTATTTTTATAAAAGGTCATATTATAGACTTAAATTATAGACTTCTGTAAAGAGATAAAGAATTCTGTAAAGAGATAAAGAATTCTGTAAAGAGATAAAGAATTAAAGTGATTTCAGGGAAGCCCTTTAGAATTAAACTTATGTTCAAAGAAAAATTATTGGGCAAGAAGGATAATTTAACAAGTATTTCTATTAATGTATATTAGTATCTGAACCATATTGAGGCAATTTGTTGTGGAAAAAGAAGTGAATGAAAGGCACTCCATCCCTTACGTGTACCAGCCTTGCCTCTATTGCCACTGCTATTGTGACCAGGGGAGTGTACCCAGCTCCCAGACGCATAGGTCCTTGGCCTCTCTAACCCTGAAGAATGGGGAAAGGGGCCCCAGAGGCATGGTAAGTTTACTGTCTGAATTAAAATTGTGGATCCAAAGAGTTTTACAGAAATGCAATTTAAGAGAGCGAGCGAGAGAGAGAGAGAGAGAGAGAGAGGTGGGGAGAGACAGAGAGAGAGAGAGAGAGAGAGAGAGAGAGAGAGAGAGAGAGCTCCCATGCTGTTGTGGGAGGGAAATCCCCGCTTAGGTAGGAGCAGCTGAAGTTTGGACCCTTGAGTTATTCCCTCCCCATTCATGTTCTGGTCCAATGATAGGAGTTCTTTCAAACTTCCTCTGGAGTAATTGCTCTTTGACTCTGATACCAGATTCGCTACTTGGTCTACAACCCTGAGTTACAGAGCCTCCTTCTCCCAGAGCTTTCAGTGGGAATTTGGGACAAAAGAGGTCCACCTGACTTTCCCTACCTGGCTTGTGTGGGAAAACCAAAGAACTTTAAATTTGAAACCCTTCTGGAACTACTTCCTGCTGAATTGGGGCATAGAAGGAGCCCTACAGTTGAGGTTTTCTCTAGAGGGGAGTCTTCCAGGTGTGCAGGTGATCCAGAAGTCTATGATAGAACTTATGAGCCCAAGACATTCGAGGTTCTGTTTGCAGGACCATTTGTAGCCTCATGGCCTCAATTCTAGAAGAAATGAATTTGACAAGAAGGTTAAAGGTGAGACACCCAAAGGCCAGGAATAATAGAATGGTTACAAATGGGCAAAGAAGAGGGTAGAGCCAGGACAGCCGGTTGTTAAACAAGCTCCACAATCCTGCTTCTTGAAGGTCTTTAGCCTTGTGTTTGATTTGGTCCCTGAGTTCTTTAAGTTTGCTTAAGACAATACCTAACTGGTTTACAAAGTAACAGCATTCTTCTCCTAAAAAGAGACAGGTTCCTCCTCCTTCTGCTGTTAGCAGATCCAGGGCCCTTCTATTTTGAAGAGCCACAGCAGCTAAAGAGTTAAGCTGCTTCTGCAGAGTTACAAGAGAATCAGCAACCTTTTCCATGTCATCATTTAACTCCTGAGATAGTTTATAGTAAAACCGAGTAGAGGTAGCAATTCCTCCAATGGCAGTACCAAGTTTTCCTATTATTCCAGCTCCCACTATGAAAGGAGTAATTGGGGTTCAAATATGGCATGGCCTTGACAAGAGAAAACTCTGCATCTGAGAGTTGGTGTAAATCATCATGGGGGGGCCCTAGGAAGGAGAGGAGGCATATTTCCCCAGAGGTAGTGTTCAGGCAGCAGTAGGCTGAGGTGCCATAAACAAAGAATAAGCCTGGTGCTAGGCAGTTGAGACCTGGGGGTAAGGCAACCCAGTTTTGGCATAGGGAAGCAAGCATTGAAGTTGTTAGTAGAATTCACACAAGAGAAGTTTGAGGTAGATGGAATTAGTAGATTAGTGACCAAGGGAACTATAAACCCCGTATGATTTGAGGGAGTGATAATATCAGAGGGAGAAGAGAAGAGCTAATAGAAGTATAATTAGGGAGTAAGCCATGGATAAGGAGAGTTTATGAGACGTGGGCCAATCTGTAGGGGTGACCGCACAGAGTCCGGTCCCAAATAGTAAAGTTAACAGTGATAGTCCTGTTAATGCCAGGATGTAAGTCAGACTCATGGGTAGTTACTTTCCTGGGGATCTTGTTGGAGGAGCAAATGTAGATCCTCTAACAGCTCACAGGTGTATGAAGGGTCGTCTCCTGGAACTTCAGGCTGAGGAGTGGAGGGCCTATGATCTTCTTCAGGAGGTGTCCAAGGTGTCAGCCAAGTGTGACGCATCCATGAGTCAATTCCCACCACCTTAACTGCCATTGGGGTAGACAGAATAACCAAAAATGGTCATTCCCAAGGTGGACCTAGACAGGGAGAGTCTGAAGGGAGAGACTTAACAAGCACCAAGTCTCCAGGGCAGAGCAACTCTTTCCCTTTTTCCCTAGGATGTCCTCCAGGTAAGGTCCTAAAAGCCTGTTGGTGCTTAGCCAAGGAGGTTGTATCTTTTATTAGATCTGCTGTTTCCTTGTCTAATATAAGATGGTTAGTAAGAAAGGGCCATCCATAAAGCATCTGGGCCTGAGTCCTATTTTCTCAGGAGAGTTTCAAGCCCTTAAGAGTGCTGTTGGTAATAGAGAAGGCCACGGTAGGTGGGTTTCCTGTGCCAGTTTCTTTAAGTGTCTCTGAAAAATTTCACTTATTTTCTCTACTTTCCCTGAGGACTGAGGCCTCCAAGCACAGTGGAGATGATACTGTACTTACTAACACTTTGGAAATTCTTTGGGTCACTGCAGCTTTGAAGGCAGGGCCGTTATCGCTTTGAAGATAGTGAGGGAGTCTGAATCTAGGGATCATTTTATTAATCAGGACTTTTATTACCTCTTGGGCTTTTTCTGTTCTACAAGGGAAAGCCTCAACTCAGTTTGTGTAGGTGTCTACACATACTAACAGATGTTAATATCCCTGAGACTTAGGCATATGGGTAAAGTCCATTTGCCAGTCTTCACCTGGGTAATGACTGTTCTCCAGGAGGAACTTTGCAATGTGCCAAAGGATTATTTTTTGGCATATTACACATCCCTTGACTATTTGTTGGACAGACTTGAAGAGATCTTTTTCTGTAAATACAGGTTTGGCCATTTGATGTGTATTCTCTATATTCATATGGAAGGTTTATTTCAGGGTTTTAAGTACTTTCTACTGACTGGCAGCAGGTAGGAGTACTTCTCCCTCCTCAGTAGCTAGCCATCCTGAAAAAACAAGGTTATGTCCCTGGGAGATTGTCCACTCTACCTCTTCAGATGAGTATTGAGGTCTAGTTCCCTGGAGAGGGTTTTCCCATATTAAAGGTCCTTCTACAACAAATTATTGTCTAGCTGCCCTTTTTGCCTCTAGGTCAGCTCGGCAATTGCCCTCTGCTTCCTTCTCATCTCCTTTCTGGTGACCTCAGCAGTGTAAGACTCCTACCTCTTTGGGTTGTTGGACAGTTTATAATAAGTCTGAAATTTCCTTATGATATTTAATGGGAGATCCTGTGGAGTTTAGGAACTGTCTTTCCTTCCATATGGCAGCATGAGCATGCAGAACAAGGTTAGCATATTTGGAATCTGTGTACACATTTATTCTCCTTCCTTTTCCTAATTTTAGAGCTCGAGTGAGGGTTACTAGTTCTGCCAGCTGGGCACTAGTTCCAGGAGGAAGGGAATTACGTTCAAGCGCGGTTTGATCACTGACTACTGCATATCCTGCCTTCGGAACTCCATTTTCTATAAATGAACTTTCATCAGTGTATAGGTCAAGGTCAGGATTGGCTAGAGGAGTTTCTAAGTGATCATCTTGAGTCACATAGTTCTGGGCTATAATCTGCTGACAGTCATGTTCTTTGCCCCTTCCTCAGGAAGAAAGGTAGCTGGATTGAGGGCTGCACATATGCACAGCTCAAGTACAGGCCCTTCAAGCATTAAGGCCTGATATTTGAGTAAGTGTTTGTCGGACACCCATAAGCCTCCTTCAGAGGCCAGAATTCCAACTACATCATGTGAAATCCATACAGTTAGACCTTTCCCTTGCAGTATTTTAACAACTTCTGACACCAATATAGCCACTGAAGTTATGACCTACAAGCAGTGTGGCCAGCCTTTGGCTACTGCATCAATTTCCTGACTTAGGTATGCCACCAGTTGTGGCATGGTCCCCCAAGTCTGGGTGAGAATCTCCAGTGCCACTTCTGACTTTTCTGCAACATATAGGGAGAAGTCATTCCCTGTAGGAAGGCTCAGAGCTGGAGCCTGCAGTAGTGCCTGCTTCAGGGTCTGAAAGTCTGCCTCAGCTGTAGGGTCCCATTGTATTAGATGGGTGTTAGCTTTTTTGGTTTTCCTTAATCAGAGTGTATAGGGGTTTGGCTATTTCACCATAATTGGGAATTCACAATTGGCAGAAACCACAGAATCAGTTATTCCTAAGAATCCCTGTAACTGTTTTAAGGTCTTTGGGTGGTGGAAGGCCAGTGTGGGTTGGAGATGTTCTCCATCAAGGGCCCAAGTACCCTTAGATAAGACAAGCCCTAGGTATTTTACCTCTTGCCTACAAAGTTGGGCTTTTAACTTGGAAACCTTATATCCATGGATGGCTAGAAAGTGTAGGAGGTCCTGGGTGGCCTGCTGACACTGGGTTTCTAGTTAGCAGTTAAAAATAAGTCAACCATATATTGAAGAACCAGGATACCTGGATGTGAAAAAAGACTAAGGTTCTGACCTAGAGCCTGGCCAAATTGGTAGGGGCTGTTTGGAAAGCCCTGGGGTAACACTGTCCAGGTTAGCTGATAATTCTGGTCTAAAGAGTCTTCAAAGGTGAACAGAAACTGGAAGTCAGGATGTAATGGAACACAGAAAAAGGCATCCTTAAAGACCAGGACTGTAAACCATTGTGCCTCTCCTGGTATTTGAGAGAGCAAGGTGTATGGGTTGGGTACAGCTGGGTATAAAGGGATCACAGCTTCATTAATAAGCCTGAGATGTTGCACTAGCCTCCACTGTCCATTAGATTTTTATAGTCCTAAAATTGGGGTATTAAAAGGGCTGTTACAGGACCTCACTAGACCCTGAGCTTTTAAATTCCTTACAGTATTCTGTAGCCCTTTTTTGGCTTCTGGTCTTAGAGGGTATTGTCTTTGGTAACAAAAAGAGGTGGGATCCTTTAGCTTTATTCACATTGGGCAGGCATACTTTGCCCTCCCAAATTGTCCCTCCATTGCCAAAGTTCAGGATTAATCCCTTCTTTAAATCATGGGCAGCAGAGAGGGATTTTCTCCTTGATGTTCATATAGATAATGGTTCCTGCTCTGGCTAACAGGTCCTGCCCTAGTAAAGGAGTGGGACTTTCTGGCATGATGAGGAAGGCATAGGAGAAGAGCGCATCTGCCCAGTTACAGCTTACAGGCTGGAGGAAATATTTGGAGACTAGATGTCCTAGGACTCCTTTGGAGGACAACCATCCAAGACAGGAAAGCAGGAAAGCAAAGCTGAGAAGGCCGCACCAGTGTCCAGGAGAAGATCGACCTTCTGGCCCTCTATGGTTAGCTTTACCTGGGGCTCAGCGAGGGTGATGGCTTGTGCTGGCGCTTGCCCAGGCACCCTCAGTCCTGCTGCTGGGTCATCTGGTTAGTCACCTCATGCCCTGGAAAACTTCATCCCCTGGAACAGTGTGCTTTCCAGTGATTCTTGGCACAGTGGGAAAGGATGAGGAGGTGATCTGTGCCTCTGGGGACAATCTTTCTTAAAGTATCCTGGTAGGCTGCAGTGGTAGCAAGCTCTGCCAGACTGGTGGCTAACCTAAGCCTTTACCTTCTCAAAGCCTGTTTGGTCTGCTTGCCTGAAGGCCATGACTAGGGCTGTGGCCTTTTTCTTGTCCCTCCTGTCTGTTTCAGCCTGTTCCTCCTGGTCTCTATTAGAGAACACTGAGTTTGCTAGATTTAGTAATGATTCTAGACTCTGTTCTGGTCCCAGGACCAGCTTCTGGAGCTTCCTCCTAATGTCCGTGGCTGATTGCCTAAGAAATTTGTCTTTTAGTATTAGCTGACCCTCGATGGAGTCTGGTGACAGGGGAGTATGCTTTCTTAAGGCCTCCCATAACTGCTCAAGGAAGGCTATTGGGTTTTCTTCCTTTCCCTGAGTTATGGTGGATAACATTGCATAGTTCATGGGCTTTTTCCTAGTTCACCTTAATCCCTCAAGTATGCAGGTTAATAGGTGCCTATGACTCCAGTCTCCATGTTCTGAGTCAGGATCCCAGTAAGGGTCCATGCTAGGGACTGCCTGTCTACCTGTAGGGAATCTATCCTTCTCCTCTGGTGTCATTTCATCACGTACTTGACTAAGGTACCAGGTGTCCCCAAACTCTTGAGCCGCTGCTACAGTGGCCTCTCTCTCATTGCTGGTTAGGGTCTGGCTAAGCAATAACATAATATCTTTCCAATGTAATTCAAAGGTCTGACCCAGGCCCTGCAGAACATCTATGTGCTTGTCTGTGTCATCTGAAAATTTTCCTAAGTTCTCCTTGATTTGCTTTAAGTCAGAAAGTGAAAAATGAAAGCTTTAAGTATATACTTTGGTTGGGCCAAATTCTCCTCCTACTGCCTGTAGGGGGCAGAGTTGAGGCATCCTAGTAGCCTGATGTGCATTGGTCATTTCTGCTTTCCCTGACTCCTCTTGTGTTATAGCTGCTGAGGAGACCTGGTCCATATCGGTGGAAGGAGGAGCCACAGGGAGTCCTGGATATGGGGGGGTAGTTCTGAGGAGGGGCCAGTAGGGCATAGGTTATAAGTCTTACATAGCTGAGGATTATCCCTTAGAGAAAAGAAAATGTACACATAGGGGACCTCAGTCCATTTACCTTCTCTCTTACAGAAAAGGTCTAATTGTAGAAGGGTGTTATGATTTTTACTTCCCTTAGGAGGCCAGGTTTCTCCACTGAGCAGAGAGTATCGCAGTCATATTGTTTGGCAGAAAAAAATGAGCCGCTTTTTCTTCAAAGATTGTGGGTCAAATTGATCCCAGTTATCCAGGATACACTTTATGGGTGATTTTTGCCTTGGGAAGAGTAGCACTCAACTGAAATTGAACACAGGAATGCCCACATCCCTGGTTATTCCTTGCAACTGCTAGCCCTGGGGTGTCCCCCAGTTATAGTACCTTGCAGTTTTCCTCACACCCTAGATGCATGATCATCTTCTGGGCCCCACCATGTGCCAGGTTTAGTCACACTTACCAGTGTCATGGGCACACCCTCACTGTCTAATGTACTTATTGACCACCTTAAGGATATGAGGGCTGCCAGGATTAGTGGCCCTGTACTGGCGCTTCTTTGAAGAACTAAGACAGTGAGGCTTGAGTGATGGGTGCCAATATTCCCTAGCAAGAGTTCAATAACATAGGCCTGACCATAAAACTGCCCTAGGAGGATAAACTCCTTGAGGAGCCTCCAAGCACAACAATCTTAAAGAAGGTAATGGCTGGCTGCATGGCTGAGGCTGGAACAATGCTCTCTGGACCAGGCCTTCTCCCAGACCCCACTTTCCATCATAGGTATACACCCTAGGGTTGTGGGGCCTGTAATTAACTATTTGAGGCTCAGACTAGGTCTGACTATGGTATTCTAGATGGAGAAGTTCTGCCGTACAGAGAGCCAATCCTAGGCAAGACAAATGGTATGTTATCAGATTCTGGCACCATTTAGGTGGATTGGGAAATTGTGGGTGACAAAAAACACAATGTCCTATAGCCTCCAGTACCACTAATAGACTCTGGCTATGTTAGGAAATAACTTAGCACAGCAGATTAAGGGAACTGGCCCTGTGTATTTATACTGTAGGAGGTCCTCACAGGCATAAGCCTGAAGGCACCACAGGCAAGGGTCCCTGGATGGCCACCCCAAGAGCCTCAAAGTCCTAGTAAGACGGGTAATAGCCACATATGTAGGAAATATCTTAGAAGAAAGAGCTGGGGAGAAGTTTGCCTCATGGATATCTGGATCCAGGAGGTGGGGATCTGAAAGGCTGGGCATGGCTCACATAGATGACTTTTTCTTAGGAGGTCTAAGCAGGGCCACAACCTCAACAGAAATGAACCAGGAGTTTGGGACCACTGCTCTTTCCTCCTGCCGACCCACAGCTTGGCTCAGGGAAAGAAAGAACAGTAAGAAAGGGAAGCTGGTTTGGGGCTAACCAATGCTCCCAGTTCTGAAGAGCTGGGGATTGTTAGAGAGTCCGTTCTCAGAAAGCCTGACACCCAGGTCTTTAGTTTGGAGGCTGCACTAGTCACTCTTAGATGACTGACAGGTGCCCAATTTTTACCTCCTTAACAAATTTAAAAGAAGGGAAAGGCCAGATTAGCAAGTGAAAGGGGTCCAATATCACTCACCACTCAAGTCCGACATCTCCTGGCTGGCTTGCCAATAGATGTAACCAGGGGAGTGTACCGAGCTCCCAGAGCTCATAGGTCCTTGGCCTCTCTATCCCCAAAGAAAGGGGAAAGGGGCCTTGGAGGCACGGCGAGTTTACTGTCAGAATAAAATTGTGGACCCAAAGAGTTTTGCAGAAAAGTGATTTATGAGAGAGAGACAGAGAAGATAGCTCCCATGCTGTTGTGGGAGGGGAACCCAAAGCAGGGAAACTTAGCTGAAGCTTTAACCCTTGAGTTATTCCCTCCCTATTCATGTTCTCATCCAATGAGAAGAGTTCTTTCAAACTTCCTCTGGAGTGATTGCTCTTTGACTCTGATACCAGATTCACTACTTGGTCTACAAACCTGAGTTATAGAGCCTCCTTCTCCCAGAGCTTTCAGTGGGAATTTGGGATAAAAGAGACCCATCTGGCTTTCCATACCTGGCCTGTGTGTGGGAAAACCAGACCAAGAACTTTAAATTTGAAACCCTTCTGGTCTCCAATGGAGGTGTGGAGCCAGGAAATTCCTACATTTGAAACCCCTCCCTTAGTGGACCTGGGAAGAGAAGTTTCTTTAACAGTTCCTCACTATCATGTTTGGAGTTTCTATTTCCTCATCTGTTAGATGAAGGAGTTTAGTTAGATTAGTTGTCTATAACTATAAAATTAAACTCCTCCTTAGTATAATAAAAATTCTATATTATTCTTTACTATCCAGAATTATATTATATTATTATTTACTATCCAGATTATATTGCAGAAGGAATATTATTTCTATGCACACAAAATTTAGCGAAACTGAATATAATATTCTAACAATATAATACTCTATCAAGTAGAAATAAAGGGAAAGCAATTTGTATTTAAATAATACGTATTTTATTATATAAACACTCTGGACCACACTCTGGACCACATACCTAAGCAGACAGATGCTTGAACTTTTTGATAATAAGTCAACATAAGAAGTACACAGAAATGAAAGGCCAGAAATCTGGGCATGGACAATAGAATTAAAAAAAATTAGGATAGTTAATATTAGACCCAGCTGATTTGTAGGTGACAAAGGAAGAGAAGTGAAGAAAATTAGCATGGCATTTCTTTGAGAGCTTTATTTGTTGTTTCATTGTAAAATGTTTATTTAATCTGGATGCTTTACTGCTTCATTTGGAAAAAAATGTTGGCAGTGTGAGCACACTGGTAATTCAAATTCCTTTGGGATGTAAATGAAATAGCCAGAGCTAGGGGAATTGTTGCCTTTTATGATGTGGTCAGAAGGCCTCTCTCAAGAGGAAACATTTGCACAGAGAGCTTAAAGAAACAAAGATGTCCAAAGCAGAGGAAGACTCTTAGGAAGTGTGTTGACATGTGCCAAGCAACTTCAAGGAAGCCAGCTCAAGGAGGCTGCAGCCGACAGCACAACTCAAAGTGTGGCTGTGGCAAAGGATGAGGCAGAGAGGTGGGTTGGGGGCTCTGGGAGTGGAGAAGAACATACAGTGACTTGAAAGCCACTGTATAAACTTCTGACTTATCTTAGTTAGATAGGAAGCCATTTAAAATTGAGCTAAGTTATAACATGATAAGCATTGAATTTTTACAGGAGCCTCTATTTCTTCCATTCATTCAAAAATGAATCCGTTTACATTTGGAAATAGTGTGTAAGGCTGTAAAGGAAAATGTAGATAGACCAATTTGACCAATTAGTAGGCTATAGCAACACTGAAAGTGGGAGATGTTTGTGGCCTGGATCTTAGTGGTAGCAGGAGAGGAATTAATAAGTAAGTGATTGAAATGTAGATATGTTAAATAGGAGAAGCTAGAAGTTGCTAATGTATTGTGTGTGGGCATGGGACAAAGGGAAGAGTCATGACCGAAACCAAGGTTGAGGCTTGAGCAGCTTGAGGAGGGGGCTAGGATTTACTGAAACAGAAGACTTAAGCAGAAGAAGGGCTGTGTCCAGGAGGAAATGAGATGTCTATTAGGTCAAATAGTGATTGTGAAGAGGCAATTGGATAAAGGAGTATGGGGTTTGGAAAGAGGTCTGGGCTAGAGATATAAATTTTGGATTTATCAGTGTAAGTTGGTATTTAAAACTGTGAGATGTCATAAATTGTTAAGGGAATGAATACAGGGTGAAAATAGAAGAGGAGAAGACCTGAAGTTAATGAAGTGGATTTATTTTGGTTGATTGTGCAGCAGTAGCATAGAGGTAGACAGGGAATCAAGAGAGAACGGTGTTCTGGAAATCCAGCGAAGAAATATACTTCTACATCAGGTGTGTCCAGGACTTTTGATTGGTTAAGATGAGGACTGATATTGACAATTGCCATTAATTAGCAACACATCTTTGGTGACTTTGACAAGAATTGTTCTTATGGGATAGCAAGGATGAAAGCCTTAATGAAGTGAGTTCAAAAGGGAAGCAAAAGCCAAGACAGTAAGTGTAGACTGTCTTTAAAAAGAACTGTGCTACAAGTGGTAGTAGAGGAGGAAGAGAGTCCCAGAGACTCTCTTAGTTTTTATTATTTTTTAAAGATGTGCGATTACAGAACGTTGTGGGTAGATGGGAATAATCTTCCAGAAGAGCACTATCCAACAGAACTCTTTGTGAGATAGAAATGTTCTATCATCTATGTCCATGCTATCCTATAGAGTAGCCACTGGTCACATGTGGTTACTGAGCACTTGAAATGTGGCTAGCATGACAAAGGAAATGATTTTAAATTTTATTTAATTGTAGGTCATTTGAATTTAGTCATGTGAGTTGGTGGCTAGTGAATTGGGCAGCATGACTCTGGAGAGGGGAAAGTAATGAAGTAGAAGAGAGAAGGTCAGCTGCGGCAGTGATAACCTTGAATAGCTGAAAGTGAAAGAGCTCCCATAGAGTTGAAGGGGTTGGCCTTAGAAAGGAGCATAGCAGTTGATTCACTCTAACAGAAGGTATAGAAGTTGGTTCAGATATTGTCATATTGATAGAGTGGTGGTGATGGCTGAATGAAATTTCTTTTCTGATTACTTATTTTGTCCAGTGAAATAGAAAACAAGGCATCTAGGCTGTGTGAGAAAGTACAAAAGCAGTGTTGTCGTAATAAAGAGAGAGTAGAAGGATTTTCCAAGGAGTTCCTTGAGATTAGTGGTTATGAATTTAAAGAGACACCAGTTAGCATGACGTTATGTTTTTCTCCACTCATACTCAGGAGACCAAGGTGCAGTTAACTTTACCTGGAGTTAGGACTTTGCCAGAAAACTTAATCAAAGGAAAAGGGGTAAGGGAAAGATTAAACTGAAGGACCATTGAGGCTAAGCTGGTTAGGAGCAAAGTGAGAACACGAGGAGACAAAGGACAGTGAAAAGACAAGGGAACAATGGATTGTAAACACTTTCACGTTATTAAATAAATAAATGACTCGACATGGAGATTTTGCAGATGAAATTCTAGGTATTTCTTGCTATCATCAATGGTCCAATAGTTTTTTTTTTCTTTTTTTACTATAATGGTTTCAGAGGATTCTTTTACTTTTTTTTGCATTCATTGTTTCAGGATTCCATATGGTTCTTTCAGGAATCTACTCCAAGCAAATTTTGTCAAATTTTAAAAATACTAGAAAAATGAAAAATTTCCAGTTTTTGCTAACTTTGTGATATGTAAGCACCCTGATTAACGCTTTCTGTTTTGAAGGACAGTTTTTCACTCTCAGAATCCTGAAGGTGAACTATTATTTACACATATTACTAAGGATTCACATTCTTTGGTGAAAAAATTTTAATTAAATCAACATTTTACGTAAATGAGTCATTTGTTAAGGCTTATAAATCTTTGGATTGTACACAGATCTCCTCTTTCACGTATGTATCCAGAGTGCAACCCTTTTGTGACACATTTTTATGCAGGCAATTTGCCTTACCTTGTGTTAACTGAGTCATAAAAACACACGGAATGACAGATGAGGCTTTTATAAGAAGTGGTCATTAGCTCTGTTGTATACCTATTGTATTTAAGATCAAGACCCATAGCAAAATCAATACCATAAGTTTACAATTCTGAGTTCTCAACCTGCCTTTAATAAAAAGTCCGTCTTTTATCTACTGTCTCTCAAACACTTGTTGCTTTTGAGTCAAAATTCTTTTGTTATCTTCAAGGTTTATGTGATGAACATGAATTTTGCACTAAAATCTTAAGTATATGGGAAAATTCACATTCCTTTTACATTTCAAATGATATTAAATTTGATGTTTACTCCCTATTCCACCAGAACTATGGGATATTTCATTTCAGTGTTTAATGAACTCCTTGTTTTCTATCACCTTGCCTCCTAGACACTTCTAAGGTCCCAGGAAACATGTGCAAAGAAACAAACAAGCAAAATCACAAAAAAACTTGAAGAATGTCCTCCTGGTCTTGCTATTCCTAAAAGACCCATTTTTGAAACCCACACTGTCCACTGAACTGCAGAGCTGCGTACTTGGAGCACAGAAAGCCCAAGCATGGAACACAGACCAGGAGACCATAGTTGGGGTTCAGACATTTTTGCCAAGTTGAAAACTCCAATCTTGGGTCTAACTTTTCTATATACAAAATACATAGTCCATTTCCCCATAGTCCTGTCACCTTTCTGGGGACCTGACAGGAGAGGTCCAGCGTCCTCATTCCAAGTAGAAAGTCATATGTTTATGTATTTCTTTGTCCTGGATAATGTATCTTCTCTTCCCTTCTCAGGCACCTTTCACCTCAAAGAGAGTCTTCTCTTTTCCTCTCCACTATAGAATTACTATGATAACCTTCTCAATTACTTTAGGCTTTTACAAAAAAATAAAATGCTAGTCTTTACACATACTCTGCTTTAGACCCAATAAATTTGGTGCTCCTCTAGGGCAAGAAAGTACAAAGTGGGCAGGGAGCACAAAACGTAAAATAATGACTCCATAAAGTATCCTCCCCAGGCTTGGAAAGGCCATCTCCATGCTGATCTGAGCCTTGTCCCTGATCTACCCGCTATTCAGTTAGTCCTTTGCTGAGGAAGAGTAACAAATGCAGCACACTCTGAAATTCTCATGCTTAGTGCTGTTATTCACCTCGGTAGGGCAATATCTTACCTAATTAGAGCTTTGCCACTAAAACTTACTGGGGCATCCAGTTGCTCATGGCAGGGCTAACAATGTACTGTATTGCTTGTTCCTGGAAGAAAACCATGGCAAATTCTAAAGGCTTGTTCTTACAGGACTGCAGCCAGAATGACCTACTTTTCTAATGCCCTACTGACCTACTAAAATTACTGAGGTTCTGAGCTGTGTCATACGATCACCTATAATACCAGCTACTCAGGAGATTAAGCCCCAAAGGAGGAAGCACATTTCTGCTTCACTGAGTTGGGACAAAATCTCCATTTAATGGTGCTTTCAGTGAAGACAAAAGTAGTTCAGGGAAAAATAAGCCTCCTAATACATGGGGCTCACAGCATAAGATTTATAATAAAGAGAAAAATTCTTTATGACCTTGCGAACAGACTCAGAGAGATACTGGGCTCTTGAGTTTCTCCAACTCTGTATTATATTTTTTAGATATTGGCTATATATTTTATTTTTTAATATTTTTTTATTTCAATAGCTTTTGGGGTACAAGTAGCTTTTGATTACATGGATAAAGTGCATAGTGGTGAAGTGTGAGATTTTAGTGCACTCATTACCCAAGTAGTGTACATTGTACTCAAAATGTAGTTATTTTATCCCTCACCCTCCTTTAACCCTCCCCGTCCTGAGTCTCTAAAGTCCCTTATATCACTCTGTATGCCTTTACAAACCCATAGCTTCGCTTTCACTTATAAGTGAGAACATACAGTATCTGGTTTTCCATTCCTGATTATAGGCCAGTATAGTTTATACATTCACTATACTAACAGTCCAATGTTTTAGCTTCTTGTTTGTTAAAATAAAAATTCAAAAGCAGAATAAATAGACTTTTTTTAAGGTACACATCATTTCTGAATGATAAATGCTTAGAAGCAAGGATCAAGTAATTATTTTAAAACTGCCCAAGGCCAGGCACCGTGGCTCACACCTGTAATCCCAGCACTTTGGGAGGCCAAGGTGGATGGATCACTTGAGATCAGGAGTTCAAGACCAGCCTGGCCAACATGGGGAAACCTTGTCTCTAATACAATACAAAAATTAGCCAGGCGTGGTGGCAGGCGCCTCTAATTCTAGCTACTCGAGGGAGTGAGGCAGGAGAATTGCTTGAGCTGGGGGGACGGAGGTTGCACTGAGCTGAGCTAACATCACTATACTCCAGACTGGGTGACAGAGCAAAACTTCACCTCAAAAACAAAGCAAAACAAAAAAAACTGTCCAAAACTTATTTCCTGAGCTACCATAGTTAACAAAGATTTATTTATGTAATATCCTGTTTAGAACCTTAAAAAGGGAAAGGTTTGAATAAATATTATGTGGTGATAGTTTTCTCTTTCTCCTCTTTTCTTCACTCCTCCTCCTACTCCTTCTCCTTCTTTTTCTTCTCTCCATCCTTTCCTCCTTTCCTTTTTTCCCTCCTCTTCCCCTTCTTCATCTTCTTGTTCTTTCCTCTGCTTCTTCTTCTCTTTCAGTTTATCTGTTTCTCCTAGCCTATAGGGAAATCTGGGATTCTGTGTAGGGCAGTGAAGGTGGTGAGTGGGGCATCCTATACTCAGGGAAAAGAGTAGGTGGAAAATGGGAACTTTGAATTAAGAAAAGAACTGCTAGCATCCTGGTTTTCAGATAAATTATTCAATATTGGGCTTTATTTCCAGAAATAAGTGGCTTGTATATGAATGTCTGACCATTCTTTCTAGTAAGTCAATGTACTACTTGTATTCTCAATTATGAGCCTTACCATCTTGAATCTCAGTCATATCCATATGCGAAAATTGTGCTAGGTGATAGGGATCCAAAAATGAATGGTCCATGATCTCTGCACCAAAGAAATCATTGTCTATAATGGCAAATAAAAATAATTTGAGCTATACTATTGAGCTAAGTGGTAGTAGTTAAACTCTTTGAATTTAACTAATTTAAACTAATTTAACAAATTTAAACTAATTTTGAATTCTTACAGAAAATTATGAAGAAATTGAAGCATGTCTATAATGTATTGTTTAAATAAACTAGTCCAAGATCATACAGCTATAGGATATTACTGAAGACTTGAACCTGCACAGTTTATAAGACAGCTATGGAAGTTCTGAAGAATGACAGAGGAAGAAGGACCTGAGACCAATGACAGCTTCTGAGGGGAAATCTTGTTTCAGCTTAGTCTTGAAGAATGCACAGTAAACTCTGCATCCCTAGGGGACAAGACAGGTGAGGACATTTCATATACAAGAAACGGAAGGAAAGAGGTTGTGAAAAAAAAGATCATTGTGTGGAAGTCTAAGTCTCTTTGTAAGTCATTAAGCACTTGCTTTATGTGGGAGACTTTAACACTACACTGTCAATATTAGATAGATTAATGAGATAGAAAATTAACAAGGATATCCAGGACTTGAACTCAGACCTGGAACAAGTGAACTTGGCAGGTATTTACGGAACTCTCCACCCCAAATCCATGGGACATACATTTTTCTCAGTATCACATTGCATCTATTTTGAAAGTGACCACATAAGCGGAAGTGAATCATTCCTCAGCAATTGCATAGAATTTCACAGGTTTAAATAAAATATTGGTTGGCTGCTTGTTTGTTATTTTCATCCCTTATTCCTTCCTGTCTCCATTGTTAAGCACAATTATTGGCATAAAAGAGGTTTTTAATGCCCATTTTTAGACTGCATTCTAGCCTGGGCAATAGAACAAGAATCCCGTTCTCTCTCCCTCTTTCTCTTCCTCTGTCTTTCTTTCATTCTTTTTCCTTCTTTCACTCTTTTTTCTTTCTTCTTTTCTTTTTCTTTCTTTCAAAAAATAAAAAAATTAAAAAAAAAAAAGATCATTACTGCAACCCCTGATATCTGATATGTCAAGTCTTCTTTATTTGTTCTTTGTTCCTTTGAGTAATTGTCTATATACATGTTGACATCAACTTGTTTTAATCAGATAATTGATCAAGGAAACACATTTTTTATTAACCTCAGAAATAGACTCCTGCATGAGCACTTGATATGAAAGCAGTAGCATTACATAATGTGGAGGAAGGTGCTGGGGTTAATGAGTATCTGTGTGGAAAAAAATTAAGTTAGACCCTGTGTTGGGTGCTGTGGTGCTCTTTTCAGTTCTCCCCTTCTGAATGGTAGCACTAATTCTTCCAGCTGGAGTGTAGCTAGTTGACAGGTCACAGCTGAATCAAACCACTTTGCAGGAATTGCCCTTGGCCTCAAGGAGCTGCCTTGCTGAAGGCTGTGGTCGCTCCCTGAAGGCAGCTCACATCCAAAGACTGGCTGATGTGGGGATACAAATTCTATCAATCTGAGACAAAATGAAAGGGCCATCCCAGCTCCCATGGGATCTGCTAAGGGATCCATCAAGGCCTCTGCTGCATATGCTTCATTCAAGTTTCTCCTCTGCCCAAATCAGCCTTCCTTACTTTTTTTCAGGTAATGTTCCTATGTCTGTTCTCCAATAAACCACATGTTTACAATCACCATCTCAGAGACTGTTTCCCAGGGAGGTCTACCTAAGATCCCTAACTTACACCATACTCCACAATCAGCTCCAGGTAAGTTAAAGCAAAAGTACAGAAAGACAGAAATAATTTGTACAAAGTTACACATCTGAACAATGATATAGTTGAGATCTAAACCAGAGAAATCTGGCTCTAGAGTCCCTGCTCTTAATCCCTAATGGCAAAGAAAATTAACCACCTAAGGCTGCATAGAATGTCATGGATGAATTACACAGACATATTGTGGAGCAAATGAAGCAAGGCACAAAAAATATAAACTGTATGATTTCACTTCCATGAAGCACAAAACCAGGCAACATAAGTTGCATTGTTTAGGAATGCGTTCACAGAAAGTAAAGATAAAAAGAAAGGCAAAGGAATGACTACAGAAAAAACCAGGAGGTGATTACTCAAAGGGAACAGGAAGAGGTGAAATAGGGAAGACGGTTCTGAGAATGTTGGTAATGTGTTATTTCTTTATCCGAGTATTGTTACACATATGAACATTTATCATTTATATGTGTTTCACATTTATAATAATGGTTTTAAACTTTCTTTTCATTTTTGAAATGGAGTCTTACTCTTGTTGCCCAGGCTGGAGTGCAATGAAGTGATCACTGCTCACTGCAACCTCTACCTCCCGAGATCAAGCCATTCTCCTGCCTCAGCCTCCCAAGTAGCTGGGATTACAGGTGCCCGCCACCATGCCTGGTTAATTTTTGTATTTTTAGTAGAGACAGGGTTTCACCATGTTGGCCAGGCTGGTCTTGAACTCCTGACTTCAAGTGATCTATCCGCCTTGGCCTCCCAAAGTTCTGTAATTACAGGCTTGAACCACTGCGCCCAGCCAGACATGTGTTCTTTTCACTTTTCTGTGTGTGTATATGTGACATATCTCACACTTAAAAAAAAAAATGGAATAAAGAAATCCATGGTGAGAGGTAAGATGACTGCAGGAGAGAACACTGTGAAAGATATGCCAAGTGTCAGGGTCACAGGGCTCTGTGTATACGTGTTAGAGAGGGTTTTACTTCTTTTCAGCCTTCACCATAAAATTTTGCAGAAGTCTTCACAAGTATCTGATTATGAGCAAGCAACCCTGAAGTCCTGGTGGTCCAGAGAGGGGTTGCTTCTGATCTCTTTCACTGTGGATTCATAGGGAGCTGAACTTCCCATCTCCTGGTGGATCTTTGAGGCCTATGTTTTAATTTGCCTGCATAGCTTTCTCTCCTGCATGGTGTTAGGCATCTTGGAGGCAACATTCCAAAACAAAACTCATCAGTAGCAGGATGAGCCTTTAAAATTCTTTCTTTTTCTTCCTGGGATTGAGTTTATACAGCATGAGATGATAAGACACCCTTGTAACATAATCACACATGAAATTACCACAAGATCTGAGTAGTATGAAAGGTCTGATTACCTTGCAGGTACCACTTCCCTCCAGGACAGCTCCCTCTCATCCTTTGCTCCTATGTCATTCGATAGGCAAAGCGTTAGGGATAAAGAGCTGATAATGAGGCTAAAAGGAGCAAACCACTAGAAGTCCTGAGCAAAGGGGATTTGGGGTAGAAGAGAACAGTAGGATGAGTGGTATGAGGTTCCTTAGCTAACTTTAAGGAGATGACCAACTGGGCGAACCAAAAGTGACTGTGACATTGCAACAGTGTGAGAAATGTGTGACCAAGGCAATGACTAAAGTTCAGAGACCACTCTGGACTCCCAAGTCATTCCCATCTTATATCTTTGTAATTCTTTCCAGATATTTGTCATACTAAGATTTAGGCCATGTATTACAAGGGTTGATCGGTTCCCTGTCATCCTCAATAGGAACACAGTTCTGGAGGTTCCACATACATTCAGTTTACTGATTCTACAAGCACATATTAAGCATCAAGTATCTGAATAGGGTCCTGGAAGCCACAAATGACACATATCTTTCTATCAAGGAGCTCACAGTGTGGCTGAGGAGGCAACAGGTCATCTGACAAGGAGAGCGCCAGGCCCTTCTCAGGGATAGCCCACGTCTTAAAGAGTGTACCTATGAGTTAAAATACATAATCATAAAAGAGAAAAATGAGATGAAGGAGCACTAGGCTTGGAGGAAGAGTTTTGGAAAAAAATTCTAGGAGAAATAGAGAGTTGAGTTTTGAAAATAAGTAGTTATTATTGTTACTCTGAATTTAATTATCTTTCTGAAAATAATGTTTTCTTTTAATTTATATTTTATATGTTATATAAAAAATATAACACTATAAACAAAGCTTTTATAGTGTTATGCTTTGAATCCACTAAGTGCATAAAGAATTAGGGAAGGACATTTGGAGAATGTTCTGGAGTATAGTTTTAAAGGTTAAGACTTCCAGATAGGTCATGTAAGCATACACATGTAAGCATTTATTTGTTTCAAATATGACTTCTTGGTCAATTAATGGAATACCACTTTAAAGTCATTTTATGATAACATAGAACAATGGAGGCTGATTAGGAAAAATGAAGAATTATACTCTTTCATATCTTGATTCTTCAATGGATTCTTGAAAAATTGTAAGATGAGGTAAACTCACTATTTGATGGTTTAGAAACCTAGCCAACTCTGTGGGCATTTATCAAGACATTTCAATTGTTTGGTTTTATGAAAGTCCTTTTTCCCATTATTATTGCAAAGAATAAATTTGTACTTGTTTACTGAAGAGTTTTTTAAGAGTTGGAATTTTAGCAGCAGGAAATTCATTTCTCAACTTGTAGTTATCACGTAAGAGGCATCAAATTGCTTATGAATTAATAGGCTAACAGCCCTTATCATTTCCTGGTGGGACACTTACACAGTTAATGGTGGAGAAAGCTGAATACCAGGTGTTGCTCATCAGTGTCTTGGGCTATGTTGCTGAGGGTCTGAGATTTACGTAGAATTTATAGAAAGCAATGCCACTGAGTTAAGTAGAGAGGAATCTAGATCTTAGAACAATACTATGGAGTCAGAAGGCTGTGCTGACAGTGTCTACTATGCTGAAACTTTAGCTATTACTTCTTTCTCACATGCACTGAGTCAGAAAATGCTGTTTCATGAGCTGTAGCTACTTGTCAGGCCACTGACTCAACAAACTGAAATGTTAGCCAAGTGAAATATTGCACAATTCTGGCTGCTCACGCATAGTACAATCTGTAGCCTCAGAATTGCCAGTCTTAGTGCACTAAGAGGAGCTGAGATGAAGCAAAAGAAGAAACAATCTGACCTTAGCTGTAAAGGACAACAGGATACCAGCACACTAGGGTCATGCATGCTCCTTTCCTCTTTCATTGAATCGGCAGGCCCATGACTAATTTATGCAAATATGACATGGAAAATAATTTCTTGAAGAGAGCTTCCTTGTGCCAAATGTTTCCTGGTTTTCTTTTGGCCTGTCCTATGGGTGATATTAGCTTATTTTAGAGTCAAACTTCCAATTTACCTGCAAGACAGGGCCAAGAAATACTTATTTCACAAAGAGGCCAAGGTCTGAGATGCAAGACTAAGACTGAGTGAGACCCCAGAGCAGGATGATGATAGATAGAAGATGGTTTCACTGACATTCCATTCATTTCTTCTCCCCAACCCCAGTCGCAGAGTGGCCAGGGTTCACTGAAGGAATAGTAATTGTCATCTAAACCTGAGAACAGTGGTGCTTGGTACTTGAGGGATGACTCATTTAAATTTATTCCAGTTCCCATTGGAAAAACTCTCTCTTCTCAACTAACAGGATATGAATACCAACTCCCTAAGGTCATTAAGATATTAGAAGGAACTTTCATTATAAGAACATAAAGTATCCAGAAAAGTTATTCTGCAATAGGATAATTATAGCTCCTTGGTTCTACAGGAGCTCACTGCTGGTCAACAAATGTTTCCAGGCATTACTTAGGGTCCCTCTGAGTTCTACCTGTGATGCGGTCTAAGCATACTGCTCCTCCACCTGCACCATCCTGTACTGGGTGACTATATTTATTTTCCCTAGATTTTAGTCATTTTGTTTTTCTCCATTTAGGTAGCTCTGTTGCAGAGAATGTTTGTCCTAGAGTTTGTTCTCATTGGACTGCTTGGGGAAGGTGGACACAAGCCATGGCTCTAGAAAAGAAGTATTAAAAGATTGAGTATTTATTCCTCCTAGGCTAGACATCCCTTCCCATGTTTTGGACTGCGATAGCATTCTGCATCGAAGTAGGAATTCCCAGTAACTAGCTCTGGGTCCACTTTTATTGCTCCCAATCCATGTCTACTGGAAACACTGAGTTCTGAGCAATGACTAATGTCTGCATGCCCTGGTGAATTGATAATCCTAAGTGAAGGTGGAGAGAAATAGCATTTCACAAATGGAAGGGACACAAAAAATAAATCTACCCCAGCTCTCTCAATTTCCTGATGAACAAAGAGATGTTCAAAAAAGTTACTCATTCACAGTTGCTTACCAGTGGTAGCCAAGTCCCTGATTTCCACCTCTAGGCACTGTTAGTTAAACTATGATGTCTATTATGTTAACATTATGAAAAGGGCTGCAGTAAAATGTATTCAGTTTAACAAATAGTTTTTGATTCTCTCCTATGTACAACTATAGTTTACCATATGCTAGTCACAGACCTCAGTGCTGGAATACCCACAAATTCTTTGCTCTCCTGGAGTTTACATTTAAATGGAAGATAAATTACAGGAAAAACACGATTTGTATTATGGTTATGACCTTTAGTTGTCACACTATGCAATGAGAGAATTTGCACTGTAAATGGCTGGCTGTACGTTGCTCTACAAATGTAGTGAACATGTTAGCTTCTGTCTTCTGCAGCATTCCAAATTTAAAACGCTTCTGCTCTATGAGTGCATGCTTAGGACCAGGTGTCTTGTTCTCTGGTTCTGAAGATGTGGTCACAATAATCATAGCACGTGGCCGGGTAGGCTGTTTAGAAGACATGCTAAAAAGGCGTGCAACAAGCAACTGGAGGAACAGAGACAGAAAGCCAAAGAAGAAAGTTATCCAAAACCAACTGGGAAAAATTTGTTTTACAGTATTTTAGATTATAATATTTTTCTTGCTAAGAAGTTACAGTAAGTCAGTTTTCTGTAAATATTTTTGTATAAGAATTAATTACCTCATGAAATAGAAAATAAAGAAGGAGTTGAGAGGAGCACTGAAGAGACTCCAGCAGCATGGCCATTGGAAGGTGGCTTCTCTGTGGAGAGGCCTCACCCTAACCCTGGTGAAACAGACCTCAGACTATGTGCCTTTTTCGCTGTTGATTTCCAGGGTGGTTTTTTTTTCTAAAACCAGAATCCTACTGATGAATTATAGCCTAGAATTCTGGCATTCTGAAGTTTTAAATAAAATATTACCAATGCCACTATATATAAACCGAATTGTCTGAATTTTTCCAGACAGCAACTGTGTCTATAACAGTGACTTGATAATTTAGACAAAAGTAACTTTTCAAAGAAAAGTTATCCACGTATTCCACATATACTGTGCTAAATATTCTTTCCTATAGAGACAAGACCTAGTCCTTGCCCTAGAGTAGCTTATATCCAGATGGAGAGACAAGATGAGATAGATGCTCCTGGTCAGCTATTCTAAATTTAGTAGCAAATCAGACTAAAGTAAGTCCAGAGCCTTAGTTTCCAATGACAAATATGTGAACAATTTGTAAAATATAACTCATTACACTGATGTGAATAATTATAATATTCATACTGATGTCTAGATTACACACTTTTGAGAAGTCACAATCAGGATCCTATTTGAGTTAATTAAAATATCTGATTAAAACATCTATGTTGAACACCTACTATGTGCCACATAGTAGATGCTCAATATAGACGTTTGCTTGCTGTTTACTTAGATAGATCCCATAGGGGCTCACATTTCATGATGCTTTATAGCAGGGGACCCCAACCCCTAGGGCAGGACTGATCTGTGACTTATTAGGAGCCAGGCTACACAGCAGGAGGTGAGTGGCAGGTGAGCAAGAGAAGCTTCGTCTGTGTTTACTGCTGCTCCCTATTGCTTGCACTACTATCTGAGCTCTGCCTTTTGTCAGATCAGCTGTGGCATTAGATTCTCATAGGAGCAGGAACCCTATTGTGAACTGTGCTTGGGAGGGATCTAGGTACACTCTCCTTATGAGAACCTAATGCCTGGTGATCTGTTACTGTCTTCCATCATCTTCAGATGGGACTGTCTAGTTCAGGAAAACAAGCCCAGGGCTCCTACTGACTCTACATTTTGGTAAGTTGTATAGTTATTTTATTATATATTACAACATAATAATAATAGAAATAAAGTGCATAATAAATGTAATGTGCTTGAATCATCCCAAACTATTCCCCCTACCCCTCATTGTGGAAAAATTATCTCCCACAAAACCAGTCCCTGGTGCCAAAATGGTTGGGGACCGTTGCTTTATAGCACTCAAGATAAACAAAGTGCCTGCAGCCAAGGAGGTGAGTCACCAGAACTAGGTAGAAGAACCACCCTGAGAAAGAAACTACTAGCACAGGAAAGCAAAAATGACTTCCTCTTGAACTCCTACCTTAAGCATTTCTCTTAGAATTTTCTTTTCCATTTCTTTCTCTTTTCTCTTTTATTTTTAAATTTTAAAGCCAGTTTCACAATTTGCATGTAAAGAGTGTCCGCTGCTTTATTAGGGGTGTTCCACTGGGCATTTATAGGGGAGCTGGGCAGTTCATGTTCTTAGGATAAACACACTTTATAGTGGCTTTTCTTTATCTGGTCCAGCAGGCTGGCTCTTTCCTGGAGAATGATGTTGGGCATGTGATTGTTCCATCTTCAGATCCTGTATCAACCTAAATGTGACCTTGTACCTTGCAGCTTTCAAAACCAAAGGCATGGTTCCCAAACTAGCTACTTTCAAAATTCATTTTAATAAAGGTTCTTCAGGGAGCTGATGATACCAGTCCACAAAATAACTGCACAGGGAGAACTGGGCCCATTATCTCAGCTCTTTGCCTTAGCAGCTTTGCAAAAGATAATTTCTCAGAGCCTGGGTTTCCATTCAGGCAAACAATTTGTAAAATCTAACTCATTACACTGATGTAGGTGATTATAATATGCATATTGATGTCTAGATTACTGACTTTTAAGATTATAATAAAGCAAATATTACAAAGAAGGTGAAAATGCAAAACATATTAAGATTCTGCTTTAAGTTACACAATGTGCTGGCTTTTTATGTGGTTCTATTTATTTGATTTTTAATACAGTTTTATAAGAAGAGAGTATTAGTTACATTTGATAGATAAAACAATGAGGACTCAGTTATTTAAGAGTCACACAGCAGAGGGGTTGGGATTCTACTTATAAACCATTTGACTTTATAGGTCTGCTCTTTCAACTGGACCAGGTGGCTGCCCCCACACAATAAATCACATTCTCAGAGAATCTCCTAGGTAACTGTTTCACTAAAATGCAATTTCCCCAAACAAAGAAATGACAGCAATTTTGGGTCAAGAGAGACATTCTGAAGCTATACAAAAGTATAAAAGGATCACTTATCTTCCTAAAAAAAATTCTTCTGCCTATGATCCTTTTAGCAAATAAAAAACAACAATAGAAAAATCCAGTGGAGATTTAAGAATTTAGTTTAGAACATTACATCTCTTTAGATTATAGTTTAGCAAAAATTGGTGGATTATTCATTTAAGAAAAAGATTAAATTCCTGACAACTTACATAATAAAAACTAACACATATTGTTATTTATTTTGTGGCTTGATGTTGGCTAAGGGCTTCACAACTATCTCAGTCTTTCTAGCTCCTGTCTGAGTCTTAAGTACTACTCTTCCTCTATTTTATAGATGAAGAATAGGGGAATATTTTCTCTGAGAGAAATACAGCGGAGGGATTCTAGTCTAGGAAGGGCTGCCTCAACTGTTGGCTGATGCTTTGCTGCCTATCCATTGACTCAAAGACAGTAACAGAGGAATGCATACATAGAATTTATTATGAAAAAAATAGAGAGATTTGGGCAAGGTTCTGAAGGGTCAAGTTCACCTCTGACAAATGTCTGGTCTCTCTGATTTCCACCATTGCTTAAGTTATTCCAAAACATGCAATCTCATGTTAAGGTGAATAACTGTGAGACCAGTGTTAAGTATAAGAACATTTTGTTTTCTTTCTAAGACTCTGAATTTAATTGACGTCATTGTAAAAAGGGAAATGAGTTCTCTGTCTAGGTTTGGGGAACAAACCACAGACTGTCAAGAGTTCTTGAATTTTAATTGTGACTAGTGCCTAGAGCAATTGGTTTCATCCAGGCCTGGGATTACAAAGCAGAGTTGTACAAAATGGAAAGTTAAATGCTTTTTTAATAAAATAATGTTTCCCTCCCTCCCTCCTTTCCTTCCTTCCCTCCTTCCTTCCTTCTTTCCTTCCTTCCTTTTTCTTTCTTTTCTTTTTTTTTTTTTTTTTTGCATGGTGATAGTAGGTAAGACTATATATATCAGATAATTCCTTGCATTTCATGTTAAAATTTTCATCTGGTAATTTAGTTTTGTTTCTGTGTGGTAAGAATGAGAGCTCTCAATTATTTAGCACAAATTGTATTCCAGGTTCCTTATGTAGGCTTGACAAGAGAACTTAATTCTTTGCCATATTTTGACATAGGTACTCCTGGAACTATTTTTTAGGCTGAGAAAGGAGATGCAGAAAGGATAAATGTCCAAATCCACATGGACAGTAAGTTTTGGAAACAAGTCTTTAATCCAGTGAAATCTGACTTTAGAGTGTATTCTTAAGCACTTAAGCAAGATATAAGTTTTAAGCAGCTCCTTTATAATTTCACTGAACCAGATTTCCAGTCACATTATATGTGTGGAGATTAAGACCCATAACAACAACAGCAACACTTTCATAACAGCTCACCTGTGTTAACACACAAATCCTCACAACACTTCAGGTAGGTAAGTGCTCTTTTTATCTCAATGTTATGGATTAGCAATCGAGTGCAAAGAGGTTAAGCAATTTGTCCAGGATCACACAGGAGTAGGCAGTAGAATTGGGATTTAAATCCCAGGCATTCTGCTTCCCAAAGCCACACTCTTAACCACAATTCTACTCTGTCCCTCTGAGTTATAAATTTAATTAGTATGACATAAATATATGTGCAGCTCTTTTAAAGATTTACTATGCATATTTTAAAAGTTGTTACAACATAAGCATTTTAGGCTTTTATTAGTCCTCCAACTTTAATGTTTATGATTTTGTTTTTATCTTGTAAAGTTTTAATTCATAATAAAAAATGAATGTATACTGTCTCATATATTTTATTTATTTATTTGAGATGGAGTCTCCCCCTGTGGCTTAGGCTAGAGTGCAGTGACAATCTTGGCTCACTGCAACCTCCACTTCCTGGGTTCAAGGGATTCTCCCACCACAGCCTCCTGAGTAGTTAGGATTACAGGCTCCCACTAACATGCCCAGCTAATTTTTTTGTATTTTTAGTAAAGACAGGGTTTTAACATGTTGACCAGGCTGGTCTTAAACTCCTGACCTCAAATGATCCACCTGCCTCGGCCTCCCAAAGTGCTGGGATTACAGGTGTGAGCCACTGTGTCTGGCCCCATATGTCTTAATCACATAAAGAGGAAGATTTTCCAAACGCCAATGAAACCTCTAACAACATACTCTGTAGTTTATAGATCTTTCGTACCTGGAATTTAATTTGCATGTCCATACTGTTTCTTCAAAGCATTAAGAATGTGCAAACAAGACTTCTTGGAAAAGTAAGGCATGTGGTATGCACAGTCCTGAGCTTCATGGCAGGAAGTCAAGGGGAACACTAATCACCTGGGCCCATGAGAAAGAAATTCTGGTCCTGTCTTGTCCTTTTCCAGAGCAGGGATCCTAACACTTCTAAGAGAAGGGCCATTGGCAGCCTGTAGTTATCAGAAATGTTGGTCTGCTAATGAAAATGAACACATTTGATTTTGGACAAGTTAATGTGAGAGATCTATTATTTTCTTAATAAGATGTCATATTGGCAGTTGGATATATTCAAGCCTGGAGTCAGTTGCTGCTGAGTAGATAGATAAATAGACAGATACACACATACATACATAAAAAATATTAACAGGAAAATGATGCTGATAGGTCAGGATTTGTGTTGAGACAGACAGAACTGGGTTCTGTCATTCAAGCTGTTACTCACACCCAGTGTCACTTAGGCCAAGGTTTCAGCTGCAGTTATTTCAACGGTGAAATGAGGTTTCATTCAACAGATGTATATTGAATGCCTGCAATGTTCCAAGCACTTTCTAGGTACTACATAGAGCAGTGAAAAAAATGACAAAAATCTTCACCCTTCCTAAGTTTATATTCTAGTGTATATATAGGAAGAAGGAGGAAACATGAAAAGTCAGGTACTAAATTGGTGAAAGGGGAAAATATATAATATGTCAAATGCTTACAAGTATTAAAGAATAAAAGAATGCAGAGAAGGTAAAGGAAGTATTTGCTGCACAAGAGATGAGGAGATGAAGATAGTGAGAGTTAGAACTGTAAGTAAATAGGACAGTCAAAAAAATCTTCACTGAAAAGCAAAAATTCTAAGGCAGGAAAGGGAGGGAGTCATGCAGATATGTGAGAGAAGACTGTTTCAGCAGAAGGAAAACATCTACAGCAGAGGGAAAATCTAGGGCAAAGACTCAATACCTTGTGCGATAAAGGGAAAAACAATCAACATGGTTGAAACAGACTGAATGGAAGTCAAGAGGGCATGGAAACTGCAGATGAGTTGAGGATGTCACTGCAGGAGAGACTGAGTGACTGGGAAGACAGAGCTACTGTTTACTAAAATGAAAAACTTTGGGAGGAGCATATATAATGTTGGACAAGGTTAAGTTTGAGATTTCTATTGCTGCCTAAGTGAGTTGTCGAGTCATTTGGATAGTCATATATGGTGTCAGCAAAAAAGACCAGGTTGTACAACAAATGTGCACGTTGTCAGGTATTGAAGATTTTTACAGCCACAGAAAGTGGAGATAGGTAGAGAAGGAAAGAGTTCTCAGTTCTGAGGGATTGGGGTCGGGCACTGTTTTGAAATCTAGAAGGAACCAGCAACAGAATGACAGAGAAACCAGCACAGAAAGGTAGTGAAAATTCAGGAATGTGCGGCATCCTGGAAGCCAAAGGAAGAGGAATAGAAATTTCTAGGTGAAATGTTGTAGATAAGCTAGTTTCTTCATGCATTATGGCATGAGTTAAATAAAACGCTATTTGTACATAACAGCATAATATCTGGCACAGCACTGCAAGAAAAGCTTGTTTTCATTTTCTACTATGAAATTTTAAATGAAAATTTGTAAATATATTTTGGACTTCTCAAAGTAAAATTTTATCCCATTTATAATTTCATAAAGGCATTTTATCTGCTAATATCACTCTCCCAGGCTGGAGTGAAAAGGTGCAATCTCTGCTCACTTCAGCCTCCACCTCCTGGGTTCAAGTGATTCTCCTGCCTCAGCCTCCTGAGTAGCTGGGATTACAGGTATGTGCCACCAGCTAATTTTTGTATTTTTAGTAATACATAGTTTCACCATGTTGGTCAGGCTGGTCTCAAACTCCTGACCTCATAATCTGCCCACATCGGCCTCCCAAACTGCTGGGATTACAAGTGTAAGCCACCGCACCAGCCAAAACTTTTTAAATGTGAGAAAATAAAATATTTCTTAGAGGTATTTCACAAAAGCTTAAGATAGACTCTCTTTGTCTTATAAAATTTGTGTATGATTTTATAAAAGTGAATAATGAGAAAATCAGATCTAATATGAAGAATTTTGTTGCAATTTTGTTCTAAAAATAACCAAATTTTTAGAAATAAGTCATATATTAAAAGATAGCTAGAAGGAGAGAGGGATAAATTTTATGTATAAAATGAATTTTCTTTATAAGATTGTTTCTTATAAAATGTATGTATCATTTTATAAAAGGTAATAATGAGAAAATCAGATTATATATATAGAGAGAATATTATTGCATAATTAAATTTTTAGAAATAAGTCATCTTATCTGCTAAAGGATAGCTGGAAGGAGAGAAGGATGATGAAAGGAAAAGAAAAAGACGTTTTTCATACTTACTCTGTGTGACATGCTCTGCAGGAAGCTTTATATGGCCCTTCTCAAACACTGGAGATAGAGCAGTCCAAATGTATCTGCTACTGTGATGCCTACCATGTGAGTATCTTCTCCAAATGCTAATTTGGAAAAATCAGTTTATATGAAGGGAGATGCTGTATGACTTATCTGCCCTGAAAAATGAAAGTGAACCAAAGCTGGAGATAGGAATTTGTCCCAGACAGTGTCTTCAGCCATACCTCCAAAGTTTGAAAAGGATGTGAATAAATAAATGCAGAATCAGAATTTTCTATCTCTTTCGGCCTAAGTTCTTTATTTCTTAATTGAAGATAATCAAGGCCAAATCACATAACCAAATGACAGAATATGTTTCTGGAGACACCACCAGGCATGTCAGATCTGTCTGTTTTTGGCTTTTAATGTCCACATACAACACCCATGAATAGGTGAGCTCAGCCTGCCAAGAAATGCACTCATCATGCATCATCTACAGATTTCCTCAAGACTAGAACATTTGTGAGAAACAGCCTAAGGCTTTTCTGTGGAGTTGAACATGAAATTGATCATAGAACGTTTGAATATTTCTAGTGACTTGTGGATCAATTTTCCATAGAGCACTAGGTTCCTCAAGGCCACAGTCACTAAGTGAGGTTCCACAGCAGGTGTAAAATCTCACTGGGTGACTGTGTCATGCTGTCCTTACAGCACTGTGTGTTGGGGGGAAAGAGAGGAAAACCTATTACTGAAATCCATGTTATTTTACATGATATTTTAATTACTTATTTTTAAAACATCTCTCCTCCTAGAATGCAAAACTCTGTGAGGGGCTGAGAATATATCTACTGGTGCCAAAATTGTAACCCCCATCATCTAGTATAGAGTTGGTACACAATAAACATTTGCTGTGTGAATGTATTCTGCTTCATTGCAGAGGCTTACCAATTCTCAATCTCATTGTAGGCTGAAGAGCTGCTCACATAGACTACTTTTAGTGCCTATCATTTTCACCAAGTTAGATCAATAGAGAGATCCTGAATTACTGCTCAAGAAATATAGATCCACACGCCTTAAACTTCAGAATCTTAAATTAGGGGTGAATGTTAGGCCTACTAATGTGTATAGTCTTTAAAGGCAGGAACTATATTTATCTCACTTGACATTTAATCCCAAGAGTCTTCATAGTACCTGGACCATATCAGTTGTTCAATAATGGGTTTTTAAATAACTGATTAAACAAGGTGTTTGATGAAACAAAAATGGAGTTAGTCTTAAGTGCTAGAAGTGAAGACAGTCCTGATGGCTTGCAATGGGCTCCATTGAGTGAATTTTTCTTCTTCACCTTGTACAATAAATGGCCTCATAGGATCCAGCAGATACACAAGAAATATTATTGTAAGGTATATTATACTCAAAGAAAACCAGGAGTGTCAAAAGACTCTCAATTATAGAAAACCACTGAGTTGATAGGATAGCTAATGTAAAGAAATCTGTGTTCAGAATTTGATTATCTAAAATTAAAATAAAGTATTTAGTGCTATCCTGAGTATACAAAATGTTTTAACAATGGATTTGTGAAACTACAGCCATGTCCAAATATCAAACCCTTATTGAATTATGTTCTACAAAGTGATTAAGCAAAAACTAGTTTTTAATTCTCATTGTAGAAAGTAAGTAGTCTTATATTTGTAAAATTAACATTTTAGCCTTCATTTATGTCCATTTGGATAGAAACAAAGTTAGAGCTCATAGTGACCTCACTGAGGTCTGATAGGGTCTCTTAATGTTGAAGAAGCAGTAAAATTAGTAATGGCTTTCATTGCATCCTCAGGAACTGTATATGGTTATACTTTGTCATACCAATGGTTTCTTAGTCCTGTGATGCCAGCTATGGATAAATAGCCCAATAAGAGCAGAATAAATAGCCCATAAATCAATCTGTGCCATATTACATAAAGATACAAATATTCAACTATATAAAGATACAACTATTATAATTATTATTTTTTACACACAGGTCTCACTTTGTCACTGAGGCTGGAACTTTTATGATTTTTTAAGCTCATAAGAATAACAATTCTTAATTGTTAGCTGGAGCTCAAGGAGGGTCGGTGAAGACCCATAAAGTGGTCAAAATGCCAGACTGAGCTGCTCTTCAGTTTGGATGCTTGCAACAAAAACGAAACAAAACAAGAAAACAAACAAACATCACTTTTTATTCTGAGTAAATTTACTTTTGGAAACTTACCAACTTGTGACATGAGAGGATTAAATGAAGATAACAATGAAGCAAAATAACTGGTATAGCACTTGGTTCTAATAGGCTTCTGTAAATGCTGCTTCCCACCGTTCCTCTCTCTTCCACCTGTTTCACCTTTTGAGAGCCCCAAATCGTGACTTCCAGCTACATTATGCCTGAGGATCATGACTATTCAGCTCCCTAAAGGGAATGCCTTCTGACAATTGACACTTAGTAACTCTTACTCCTCTCTCTGTCCCCTTGTCTTATTCCCTTACTACTCCCAATCAGGAAGCTGGAGTAGCTGAAAGTGGATTTGTTCCAACATGAAAATGCCTAGGTCACTAGGCACATACGAGGTGCTAAGTAATTGATAAATAAATAAGGAGAGAGAGAGAGAGAGAGAGAGAGAGAGAGAGAGAGAGAGAGAGAGGATGGACGAAACCTAAGATAGTATAAGCTATTGCTAACCTTGATGTTAGATGTAAGATGTCAAAGAGGAACTGGAGTGCTGGTGATTCCACCACTGTGATTCCTTGTAGCGGTCATAGTGCAAGTGCTACATATAGACGTCATCTAAACTGTAAGTATAGGATCTATGTCATGTGAGAACAGGCCTGTTTGATATCAGGCTTCACCTGGTCAAGTCTCAGCATTGACCATTATTCCAAAGAAATAAAAAGTCCTCAAAGGACAGGACTGGAGTTTAAAACACACTTCTGAAAAGACTAAAAATCAAAGTGCATGCAGTTATGGCTAACATGGAGAGAATGCCTATGGATTTGCTTTTTAGTTCTCAGAAAATGAGATGAGCAGAGCATCAGCTGAAGTTGAGAATGACTAAATGTAGAGATTACTACTTTTTATAGTGATTAATGCTTTTAATGAAGTCATTATTTCAACTTACCACTTTGTAAAAGCTGCCCCTCTTCCTTCAGTAAACTGATGGTATGGGAGAAAAAGCACTTGACTTAAAATCAGGCAGTCTGATTTAGAATCTGGCTTTTCACTATTAGCTCTATGAGCATGGTAAGTCACTTAAATGCTCTAATCCTTGTTTGCCCATTCCATTCTACTACCTCACTGAAAAATTAGGATATAGTAGATTCTGCTGTTGCCCATCCCTATCCCCTTTCCAAGAACAGTGCACCCACCCCGAAGCTACCAGAGGTGCTGGCTGATAATGGCTGATAATGGCTGACAACTGCCCCTTTGCCAGGAGAAATGTCCTTGTCTGACGAAATGTCCTTGCATTTCACCCCTTTCCCTGATAGCTCACTGGCAATGGGTAGCCAACATCTGTGATGAGGAGTAATAATGCCTAGTACAGAGTTGTTAGAATGCAACAATTAAACATACATGAAAATGCCTGCAGTGCTAAAGTAAATGTTGAAATTAAAAAATAAAAATAAAAAGAACAGACCAGGCACAGTGGCGTGTGTCTATATCCAGGCATTTTTGAAGGCCAAGGCAAAAGGATCACTTGAACCAGGAGTTTAACACCAGCTTGTACAAAACAGGGTGACTTGTGTCTCTACCAAAAAAAAAAAAAAAAAAAAATTACCCAGATGTGGTGACATGTGTCCATAGTCCTAGCTACTTGGGAGGCTGAGGTGAGAGGATTGCTGAGGTGAGCCAACAAGTCAAGGCGACAGTGAGCTGTGATTGGGCCACTGCACTCCTGAGCAACAGAGTGAGACCCTGTCTCAAAAAAAAATTAAGAAAAGAACTAAGAAAATTATAGCCCACTGCTAACCTATAAAGTTAGACTCATGATGTCAAAGAAGATAGCCAAAAAGAATTCTAGTGGAATGGATGGCATATCCAATTTAGAATGCCAGTGTTTCTGTTTTCATATGTGGAACAAACTTTTTACATCATCAGAAAAAATGCTGTCTAATGGCTATGCCAATAACGTGTGAGATAAGAGGGTATTGTCCTCCATGTCTGGCTTTCTTTCTTAGCAACTTCCTGGAAAGTTACAAACATTTATACCTTCAAATAAGTAGAATATTCGGCACGGCTCATTGCTGCTCTTTATCCATTGGAAGCTGATTTGAGATTTGGTTTGATTTCAGTCTTCCAAATAAGCAACTAAGAGTAATTCTCTCTGTAAATGGTAATGACCATAGTTGCACTCTTTGTTGAATGCCCACTGTATATTGATTACTCTACATACACTCATTATTTCAGTTTATCCTTCAAGGAAGTTATAATTATCCCAACTTCACACACAAGGAACCATGAAGTCCATCATTAAATAATTGGCTGAGGTCACACTACTGGTAAGTGTGTCAGACTCTGGGTTGGAAGCCAGGTTTGTCTGACCATACAGTCTGCGCTCTCGCCACCATTTTCTTTAGAGTTGAATTCGGGCTGCATGTGGAAAGGCACATGTCCGTATTTATATTTTATGTGTTCACTCTTTTTTTCCCCTCACACAACTTGCACAATGAACCTATATTCTGCTTTCTCTCCCTTCAACTATGTGGTTTTTTTCATTTGTTTGGTTTTTAACCTCTTAGTGAGATTGCTAAAGCTGGGAGAAACAGTCACTGATGGACCTCTCTTTAGGCTGCTCAGATGACTCTCTCAATTTCTGTAGAGTGTGATATTTCCATGTTGACTGAGGACACTGAGATGTTTCTGACCATGTAGAGTAGACCAAACACTGTACTAAATACTTTTGCTTATACTGTCTTGTTTAGTTCTCAGAACAGCCCCATGAAGTAGTAATTACTAGCCCCAATTTATATATGAGAACCTTGGGGAGAAGAAAGATTAAGTAACTTGGTCAAAGTCAAATGATGGGTAGCAGATCTAGAAATTTTCTCTAATGCACTTAACTCCAAACTCTATGCTATTTTTATTGCATATTGCTGCATATTGCCTAAATACCTGAAAGCATCATTTCCATTTTTCCCATTACTAGTCTCTTTTAAGAATAATAATTTCAGTTCTGTTATTTTATTATGATCTAGTAGTAACACAAAGAGGAAAGAAAACTATTGTCTCAGAGAAAATGTGATATTGAAAGTCTGAAGAGTAGATTACCTTGTAGATGTCTCAGTTTCTAAAGAGAAAAATGTGAAGTCATTGAATCATGAAAAAAACTGACTCAAATCTAAAATATTGTTTTGAGTATTAATGTGGCAAAATGACAGTGGTTTGTGGCAATTTCCTCCTTCAACACAGTCACTATGGAAGGACAAGAATACTTAGAATCAGACTCTCGCCTAATCACCCGAAGACAGAAGAGAAGTGAATAATGTGTATGAACTGTTTTGAGCACAGATATTTACAAAGACTAGTAAAGGGAATTCTAAGGGAAGATTGTCATTTACTGGTGAATCAGAACAGAGGAATTGAGTGGTGCAATTATTTTTTACAACGTGAGAATGGGATAACATGAGAAATCATCCTTAATACTCATATCTTACACAGACTGGGGAAGAAAATCTTCCCCACCCTGAATACAGGATTTCACAATATTTCAATATTATTATAAGTATATAGGTAAAAGGTAGAAAGAAGATGTGGATAATGACAGTTTTGGCAAACTTGTGGCTGCTCTGCCGAATATAATCACAAGATACCAAGAGTGGGATCACGTTAACCTGAGTTGAGGAAGTTAAGTAAGAATGTTATTGCTAAACAGAAGTACCTCAAGTCTCCCATGAAATATTCTGGCATTACCTCCCTTTTCAAAAAACGTTCTCCAAAACAGGTTATTATTTGGGGCATGTTGATCATTTTCCCCTTTAAAGATGATGCTCAAACATTATGTTGCCTGGTTATGTTAATCTATTCTGAAAACATATTTTGGGAGCAATAATGAATGGCTCATAAAAATTTTCCCTAGAGCCACATAAATTATATTCTTAACAGTTGCTCAAAATTCAAGATACTGACGATGATTGTTTGCTTGTTAAAGTATATTTAATCTGGATATTCATTCAGCTAAACTTTACTAGCTAGATTGTAATCTTTCCCTTTTTTAAGGTCACTTTTTGTTTATTTTTTTCCTAAGCCTGGTCAAGGTACCCTGAGTTAAGGAGTGAAATGTCAAAATGACACACCATTAAGCTGACTTAATTAGGGTAGTTCAAATAAATACTAAATTTGGACCGAACATAGAAATTATTGAAAACTTTCTTAGTAATGCTTGGTTATTCTTTAGAATTTCATACTCAAGCTTAGTATTGTAACAGCTCGTACATCTCCAGACTTTTTTATTTTAAATATGAGCACATATTTCTATCTGAAATTTGAATTTAAATTCTGAACTGTAAAAAATTTCACATTTTTTGAGAGAGATGACACAAAGACAAAGCATATCATGGCCTTATCATAGCTATACTTCGAGAAATCTCAACTTTTTGTGGGTGTTTGACTGAGGAGGTTTAAAGGACTTACTATTCACTTTTTTCTGACATATCCCTCAAATGAGACCAACACTGTTGAGGTTCCATTTGCAAATTCATCACCTTTTCATCAAAGGGATGAAAATGAGTGTAACCCCACCCACTAGTTTAGTAGATGAAGAATCTGATGTCCAAAGAGATTGAGTGGCTTTCTCAAGTGGTTTAAACTAAGCAGGACTTCAGAAAATTGGGTTCTGAGCAAGCAGCAGAGCCAGACACTTGGAAAGTGCTTGAGGAACGAAGAAATTATGTAAAATAAAGCAATATCCTTAATTATCAGCCTTTAATATTGCAAGACAGAGTCTATTAACTGAGATTTTATCTAGTCTGCTGTCAAGTATGTGACAAGATGATTTTAATAATCAAGGTTTATAAATGGTTTACCATTTATAAACTTTACCATTAAAAAGTGGCCCACATCTTTCAGTGAAAGGGAAATAGAAGATCAGATGATTAGTTTAGACTAGTCCATAGATAAAATTCCAAATTTTATGTCAGTTTCCTGGATAAAAACCCTCTAAAGAGGTCTTAACATATAGCTTAGTTCTTGTTCCACTAAAAATGTTGTAGTTCTTGTTCCACTAAAAATGTTGTCCTTTTTGACAGTTAGAACCTTTGTCCACTTTGTAAGTAGAAATCTCTTGCCCATAAAAACATGGCCAAATATTTATAACTATTCAAGTTGTAGTTATATTTTAGATTTGAAATACACAACATTTGCCCAAGTTAAAAATGGAGAATAGAATCTATAATGCAGGATTTGGAACAGATACTTCTAAAGACACCTATAGTTCTCAAATCCTAGGTATGACACTAAGTAATTGTACTAGTTAGTTTTCACACTGCTGATAAAGACATATTTGAGACTGGGTAATTTACAAAAGAAAGAGGTTTAATTGGACTTACAGTTCCATGTGACTGGGGAGGTGCCACAATCATGGTGGAAGGCAAGGGGGAGCAAGTCACATCTTATGTAATGGCCGCAGGCAAAGACAGAGCTTGTGCAGGCAAACTCCTGCCTTTTAAAACCATCAGATCTCATGAGACTCATTCACTATCAGGAGAACAGCACAGGAAAGGTCTGACCCATAATCCAATCACCTTCCACCAGGTTCCTGCCACTACTCGTGGTAATTAAGGGAGTTAGACTTCAAGATGAGATCTGGGTGGGACCAAAGCCAAACCATATCAATAATTTGGTAATTGCTATCTCTTATGTACAATGGGGTTAATGTGATAAATTTATTCATTCTGCAAAAGCAGAAAGGGTCAGCAAAAGGGAGAAAAAACTTTCAATATTAACAATTATTTATTAGTGGTCTTAGTATTACAGAATCCAAATACCATAGAACTTTAAAATAGTCTGAAAACAAAGTGGTTTAGATAAATCTTCCACAAATAATTATTATTGAGAAGATTGATGAATCTTGGATGATCATTATCTTTATAATTTCCTCATTACGCTGGTGTTTATATTATCCAATTTTCTTCTTATAATTCTTCATGAGCTAATGATGTAATATCAGACGTGTATCATGAATAAATGAGAAAAGCTTATATGTTCTCAGTCCTCAAAAAGTCTTGGAGCTCGTGGAGTGGGGTTAAGAAGGCAGGTTCTGGAATTTGATATTAAAGTTTAAATCTAGCTCTGTTGTATATTCCTATGGGAACTTGAAGAAGCTGCATAACTTCTTTGCCTCTGTGTACTCATTAGTAAATTGGGATAATAATAGTACTGATCTCATAGGGTTGTTGAAAGGATTAAATGACTTATACATGGCAAGTACTAAGGATAGTTCCTGGCACATAGAAAATACACTGTTAAATATTCTCTGCTATAGCTGACCAGGATTCTCATTTAATAGATGAGAAAAGTGAAACCCATCAGTAGCAAATCACTTTTTATATTTCAGAGAATAGAGCTTTGTTTGTTATAGATGTAAATCCATATAATAAATCTTAATATAGTCTATATATTAAGCCCATCTTGAACTTTGAAAATAACTTTTTTTACCTAAAAGAATGAATTCAGTTTGACTCATGTGGTTCAGTACAGGGTCACTCTAGGGCTGGACTTATAAGTCATTGGAATATGCAATGTCAACGGAATAGACATTGCAATATGTCTATGTTGTGTCTTTAGGAGATCTGGGAATGCCCATGTCAAAAATAATTTCCACCCACTGACTGATGTCTGCAATTTTCTTTAGTTTAAGAACTTGTTTTCTGTTGAAACACACATTTTTCTATTAGAAATAACACTTTACATTTTAAAAAATCATTTATATAATTTTGTAAAGGAGAATTCAAGAGACAGATTTTGATAAAGGGGAAGGGAGAAGAGAAAATGAGGATTTCGGGCCCTACAAGTGAAGCATGGAATTGAAGTGGTTTGGAAACTTTGATAGCAGATTCTCCACATTTTTCAATTTGTATAAATTTACAGGGTATAAGTGTAATTTTGTTACATGCATAGATTATGTAGTGGTAAAGTCAGGGCTTTTAGGGTATCCATCACCCAAATAACATATATTGTACCCATTCTCCACAATTTTGCTTGTAATCAACTTTCCACCTGAATATTCCTAAAGCAACACCTATCCTGGAATGAATGACTCTGACTCTTTGCTGGGCACAATAAAGGAGTCAGAAGTCTGAAATGACACAGTCTCTGTTCTGACAGAGTGTACAATCTAGTAGAAGACAAAATAAGTGCACATGTAACTACAATAAGTTGCTAAGCACAGCAGAGGGATGGAAGTGAGCAGAAGTCAGTGGGAGATGATAGACCAGCACTTTTCCTCCTTACAAAGGAAGTACCTCCAATGGTATAGGAGAGAGCATGGGAAGAAACCTGATAGCCCACGTAAGAGTGAAATTCCTTTCAAAGCATCTATTTTTTTCTTGCTTATTTTAATGCAGCATAGTATCAGTATTTTAATTGGCTTTACTATCTTGGAAATGGGTGCTCCAGGGAGATGCCATGTTGATCCTGTGGCTTCTGGTGTAAGCAAATATAATGCCTTGTAACCCTGAGAATCAGGGTGCTTCGTCTGGTGCTTGAGTGTATGGAAGCATGCAACCTAACACCGACAACCCTTCCTGTGTTCATGTCTTCATTCATCACCCCCCACTGCCTGTATAATTCCATTAGAGGCTGTGACTCACATTCTGGAAGGGAGCAAGGGATAGTGTGGTGTATGCTTTCTTTTCCATACACCAATTACAACCTCCTGACATTCCAACACCATTTGAATCAATAACTGGCAGGGAGAGAAAAGGATTAGGAAAAAAGTAAGTCCCTGTAGGAGGTGCATAGTGATCATAATCCTACAGGGATCTTAGCATTGCCAAGTGTGCCTGTAAAGGCCTGGCTTTCCCATTTGAAGCCAGTATTTTATTATATAAAGTTTATCCAAGATTCAGGAATCTTCTCAATAATTGAGAAAGATTTATTTAAACCTCTTTATTTTCAGGCTATTTTAAAGTTTCATAGTATTTGGATTCTGTAATACTAACACCACTAATAAGGCTTTTTTTTTTTTTTTCTGTTCTAAGCAACTTAAACAAGGAGATACTAGTCTTTAACCATTCTAGAAATAAAGCCAAACAGAAGCATTCACTACTTCCCTTCATTTTCCTTCCCACTTTTTTGAACTAGTTAGAGTTTTGTATGATAGTATTCTAATTGCTTGTTTGTGCAACAAGGGAAATATAATCTGTATAATTTCTGGGAGGAACTAATATTTTGTACTTCAAGGTTTTTTTGATATTTAACTTTATGAATGTAACTTTTTGTTTAAAGTAATATTGATGTCACAAATATTTTCGAATTCAGTATTTTAGTTTTAAAAATTATTATTTTTTCTTATAAATGGAGTTTTGCTATAGCACTCAGGCTGGAGTGCAGTGGCCACTGAAAGGCATGATCCTACTATTGGTCGGCACAGAGTTTGGACCTGCTTCGTTTCCTTCTAGGCCTGGTTCACCCTTTCTTGGGCAAACTGGTGGTCTCTGCTTCTGGGAGGTCAACATATTGATGCCAAATGTAGTGTGGACACCCAATTTGCATAATGTACTACAGCCCATAACTCCTGGTCTCAAGTGATCTTCCTGCCTCAACCTCCCAAGTAGCTGGGATTACAGGTGTGTGCCACACACACAAATCAGCTAGATTTTTTTTTAATTAAAAAATGTCGCTGGACAGTGTTAGCACATTTTAACAAGAATTTATTTGTACCCAACATAATACTTAGCACTTAATGGGCATTCAATAAATGTTAATTCCATGGATGAATGACAGAAATACAACAAAAGCAAATTAATCACAGAATCCCTTTTCAAAACAGGAATGAAAGCACTGCTGTGATTATGCTGTAGGTAAACTCATGATATTTTTTATTATTGGTGTATTTTGGTGAATTAGTGTTACAAGATCAATTCATAAAATCTTCAAAGAAACGATTCTCTAGAAATAATTGAGTTTCTTTTTTTTGTCATTCTATGATTTCGGCCAACTGTTACTAGAAAACATTTTCATTTGTGCCTGTTTGAGTGGTATAGCTTTTTAGGTTCTCTGAAGTCCAGCACAGAATCAAATAATGTTGTTGAGAGTGTTTCTTTGGCCGAGACCTAGAATTGTCCACTTTTTTGCTAGAATGGCAGCTTAGACCTCCCAAGTTTTAATTTATTAGTTATTGAATTATTGCATATTCTTAGTAAGAGGTTAGAACTCAAGAAAGTGTCACTGAAATTGTTCAAGGTAAATCTTATCCTTCTTATATTTCAGGAAGGAGAGAACGAAAGTAGTGTCTTATCCCACACGTTATTGTCTATAGATAAGAATTGGCTGAAATGTATCTTACTTATGGTTGTGTTTCTTTTTTGTGGATGAGACATGTGTAAGCCATCCCTTAGTTGTAGATCATCCATAGGGTACATCACTGGATGTTTGCTTTTCAGTTCAGCTCCCTGCACATGTGTTCATGTACCATCACTGTGCCCTTTTGATCATGATGTTAATAAAGGAAGAAAATAATCAAAATTGAATGGCCTCATAAAGGCTAGGCAACAATTCCAATGAAATTAGAGAAAAACATGTACTTAGGGAGCTATGTTTTTATGGCCTGGCTTCATTTTTTTCACTACTGGAAAGGAAAGCTAACTTCTAAGCCTATCTAGTCCAAGCTTGCCTTAAAATATAAAATTTATTTCACAAGGTTCCTAGAAAATATGGAACCACCATAAGTTCTTTTATTTTCTGTTACTATCAAAATTGTTGGCACTTGTAATTTCAATTGACTTTGTACAAATTATTAGCATATTTTAAAAGACTGTCTTAATACCTAGAAGTTTAACATGTAAAATGAAACCAGAACACTTTAGGGAAACCGCACGTTGCTCCCTGACTTCATGTGTTTCTGGGAAGTTGAATGAACAATTGTTTTCCTGAATTTAGTAGATTTAGGTTGAGATTGGACATGTCATGTGTGTGAAAGCAGATGTGGTTAATAGGGTGGTAAACAGAACAGAATTCTTTCCAGAAAGAGCTCCATTAGGTTATATTGAAAGGAACTTTTCTTCTTGTGACACTGTATTTGACTTGACACAAAATTCCACCTTTTTTCTTTCCTACCCTCTTCCAGAAACACAAGTAATTTTTATATGAAGAAAATGTTTACCAAAATTCTAGGATAAATCTTATATAGCTTCCTCTATGTCATTTTATGGCTCCTGATAGCACAGTTAACAAGAGAAGTTTCTGCAGTTGTGACTTATCTGCAGCCAAACAATGCTTTATTATTCTTATTCTAGAGGCATCTGTGAGGGAAAATTCAATGAGGAAAGGGGATTTAAAGGGAGATTTTAAAAAATCCTTGGGAAATTCCACACGTGGTTAAGGGGCTCATACCCATGACTCCTGAGGCATGTCAGCAAAAGACATTGCACAGGATTTTATACTGAGTCACCTCTTGGGAATCTGAGATCTGAATGGAGCCTGCAGAAGGAAGTTGAGTGTCCTTGGTCACCGTTACCACTTGCTTGCTGAGCCAGAGGACTTCTGGAAGAGTTCCTTTATTCGGGAGATATTTTATGTACTCACCATATACAAAGAAGCACAGCCATAAGCAAGACACATGTCAGCTAATTCTTATCTATAAACAATATTAAGTGTGGAGCAAGACAAGACAAATCCTCACCATATGTGTGGAACTTAGGATTCAATTCAGACCCTGTTACACAAAAGTCACCATCCAGAAGGGAGACACAAGAAGTCACTTGTGATTCAGCCCACTGGACTAAAGCAGTGGTTCTTACATTCTGGTGCCTCAACAAGCATCATCAGCGTCACCGTGGACTTGTTAGAAAAGGAAATTCTTGGACCCTCCATTGCCCTTCTGAAACAGACACGGTGGGAGTGGAGTCCAGTGAACGGTTTTTCAGCAAGACTTCCAGGGGATTCGGACATACTGTCAAGCCTGAGAACCCGCTGGGCTAGGAGGAAGCCTCCAGCAGGAGGAGAGAGCTGTTCTGGAGGCCTTAACTAACATGGGAACAGGTTGAGGACAAGATTGAGAAGGCGATGCTGCCTAGACTTTTTAAAGAATTAGTAAGTTTCTTGAGAAAAAAAAAAAGCCCCCGGAAGGGAAGCACATTCTCAAACAGAATGTGGACTAGAGCTCAGAGAGCCAAGAACAGAAAGGCTGAAGCTAAGGGTGAGAAGGAGGAAGATGACCCAAAGAGGAGTCTGGAGAGGCCAGAAGGGACCAAGTCGGGGACGCATTTCATCAGGGCTGGGAGTATTAACTGTATTCTGAAGACAGTGGCACTGAGGTAAACGCTGAAGGCTAAAATATGGGAAAGACACACTCAGATTTGTAGAAAAGTTGTAAAAGTTTTGGATTTTAGAAAGCTCACTTGGCAGAAGTGAGTGGAAAGTGGCGGGGAGGAAGCTCAAGGTTCAAGCAGTTAGGAGATCTATGGTGATCTCCCACCAGGGAAAGCAGGACTCAGCTAGAGCAAGGGGATAGGAAGGGGAAGGGTCCCAGACAGGAGAGCAGTTGAGAAAAGGGAGTTGGTAGAACCTCATGTGATGATACATCACAGAAGCCAAAAATCATGAGGTCGAATACTGACTGACAGCAAATGCTGATGAGGGTGGAAAGTGAGATGGGCAGAGAACCTAAAATTGTATGCACCATATAATACCAATTTAAAAATATATGTACATGAATACACATTAATACTGAAAGATGTACATTAAAATCTTTATCTCTGAGTGGTGAGATTATAGCCAAGTTTTATTTCCTTCTTTACATTTTATTTTCCAAATTTGCTACACTAAAAGAGAACCATATTATTATAAGGAACAGCAAGTGTTAGGGAGGGAGGAAGGAAGGAAGGAAGATAGATATTTGGGAGCTGAATGAGACAATGTATGGGAAGTCAGAATGGTTCCATAAAGAGATGTAAATTACAATTCCTGCAGGAACCTTTTAAATTTAACCTGTCTTAAAAATTTCCCACAAAGCTGGCCTGACAGGCTGTGACAGGGAGCTGAGGCATTTGGTGAGTGGCAGGAGGGGCACTGGACATGCAGGGGGCCTGAGCTGGGGCAGTTGGTAGGGAGTGCCCTCCCTGACTGCCCACTGGTCTAGCCACTCATTTCACAAGAAGGGGATGTGTGCACCAGGAAGAAGGTCTTGTGAGTCTGACTTCTTGGAGGCTGTCGTGTGAAACCTTGCCAGTGACTGTCTTCCCTGACCCTGCCCTGCTCCAGACTGGGCCACCCCGACTTGGAGCATTCAGTGTTCTAGCTATGGAAATGAGCTGGTAATTTGCATAGGTTGGAACACAGTTGTGCTAAAGACCTGCTCTTTGGTCGCCTTGGTAGTTACTTATTTTTTGTTTTCTGGTTCCATTTCCCTATCATAGGAAATGATACACAGTTCTAAAAAAACAATACACAAAAATAATGTAAGAAATCTATGGGGTGATAGGGTATGTTTGATCTTGGGGGAGGGAAGTAGCTTCATTCATGTTATTCCTGAAGACAAAACAAGCAGTGAGAATTCCAGGAAATCATCATAGTAAACCAAAGAGTTCCAGGAAATCATCATAATAAAATAATGATTACTATCATTTATCACTGCACTAAGCATTTTACAAATATTGTTATTAATGCTCGTGACAACTATTTCCATGTTCGTTTCTGTTAAAGCTGTCATTTACACATGAGGGAAACTGAAGCCTCAGACATTAAGTGATTATAAGTGTCAGAGCCTTTGTTAGAATAAAAACTTTTATTCAAAAGTTGGTGCTAAGAGTTCTGGAGGTGGATGATGATGACGGCTGCTGCACAACAATGTGAATACTTAATATTACTAAACTATACAGTCAAAATGAATAGGATTATAAATTTTATGTCGCACATGTTTTCCTACAATTAAAAAAGAAAGTCTATACCTTGTATACTACATCGCTACATATTCTAAAGATATTTTGATGTTACTATTTTGATAGGCCCCACATTAAGGAAATGCCTGCTTTTCCTTAAAGGGAAAGAAAACCGAGGGTCCTAACACCCTCCCTAAACTGGCTCAAGGAACCTCTCAGCATGGGTCTCCTTTCTCTATCCCTTTTTCCCCTCTCCACCTTGTAAAAACTTATTCTCCTTTTGTCCCTTCTTACATCCTTCTTTCCCCTTTCCTCACCCTGAACAGATGGATAGACTGCCTTCCTCCTCAACACACACACACACACACACACACACACACAGTCCACAGCCACAAGAGCCTGTGACCAGCCAGTGTTGCTGAGGCTACACCTTAATCTTCATGGTGTTCATGAACAAAAGGGATTCAGATCAAGTCCTCCTGACCCTAACATCTTAAGTGGAAGAAGAAACAGGTTTGTTTTAACCTGGGAGGCCAATTTCTTTCTTTTTTTTTTTCTTTTTCCTTTTTCTTTTTGTGACTGAGTCTCACTCTGACATTCAGGCTAGAGTGCACTGGTGCACTTGGCTCACTGCAGCCTCTGCCTCCTGGGTTCAAGCGATTCTCCTGCCTCAGCCTGTTAAGTAGCTGGGATTACAGGCACCTGCCACCACACTCAGCTAATTTTTGTATTTTTAGTAGAGACAGGGTTTTGCCAAGTTGGCCAGGCTGCTTTTGAAGTCCTGACCTCAGGTGATTCACCCTCCTCGGCCTCCCAAACTGCTGGCATTATAGGTGTGAGCTAACTGTGCCCCACTGGGAGGCCAAATTTCAAAGAGATGTTGGAAGTTCCAATGAAGTTGAAACTGGGAGGAGGTGGATGCAGAAAATGGCAATCTCCAGTGTTTGAATCCAGCAACACACACACACACACACACACACACACACACACACAGAGGAAATGAACAAGTGAACTGGTACCAGTCCAGAGAAGTGAGAAAAGCTGAGGAATAGAGGACAACGTGCTTGCCTAAAATCCAGGATGCCTTTCCTGAAACTCTCCCAGTTCTACCTTTCGGCAGTTCTTCTGTGGATGGGAGAGTGGCGATGCTGCCTTCTGACCACAAGGTGGGGCTTATACTGGGATATACTGATTACCAGAAGGATTTCTTGTTTTAGCCTTTTCCATTTAGAAATCTTTCTATATTGCCAACTAGATATGATTAAGGGCTTACTACACATTACGTTACCAGGCTGCAAGATTCCAAAAACACCCAGGTTGGAATTTGAGCAGTGCTTAAGACCTGTACTAGGAACACTTATCACAGAAAAGAGAAAAGTGTGTCATTTTTCCTGAATTTATTTTTCCCTCACTGTGTTATATTTATGAAGGTAGATGGTGGCTTGTTGTGTTGTAAGTTTCTGCTACAGAGCCATTGTGAAGGTCAAGGTGAGCCTGAGTCATTCCCTTTCTTTTCTTTTTCTTCTTTTTAAATAATACCTGTATTTTAAAGAGAAAGAAGAGAAGAAATGTCACAACAAAATTATAAAACTTTTACAATACATTAACTGCCTATATTTAATCAATTAACACATTTAGACTGCACAAATATATTACAATGTATTTATGGTATTTAAAAGTCAAAGCACTTCATAGTACATTCAGATTCTGTCTTCAGGACAGGGTAAGATTTTAAAGTTAAGTATGATGTGTCTTCTGTTTTCAGGCTTATTGCTATGTCTCTGTGACTGACAGTGTGACCTTATTTGTTAATAACACCAAAGATCAGCTTTAATGGCTTTTGTGAATGCAAAATCCTGGGCAAATATGCTTCTCCCACCCCACCCATTTGATAAACTGTTTACAAACCACAGATGTCATTGAATAGATTTAATGAAGATGAGGTCACTGGGCATCAGATAACTTTCTGGGCCTAAAAATGTTTCAGTCTCTTAGGCACAAAATTCAGGCCCATCAGAAACTTTTCATGATCCTCTTGCAACCTTGTTTATCAAACTTAAAAGAATTTTGTTAAATTAGTTTTGAAGACTTGGGCCACTGAGACATCAACACTCAGTGAGCTGCCAGAGCTCTACCCAGCCCGGCCTTCTTACTGAAGAGGGAAAAGAGCTCAAGCTTTGGGGCCAGATACCTGGGTGCTGATTTAAATTCAAGTTTGGGCTTAGCTGCTTGTTTGCTGTGTGTGTATAATTTTAACTCTCTGAGCCTGTTTTTTTAATCATAAAAATGGAGATAACAGCACCAAGTAAATTTGTGATGAGAATTAAATTGATTAACTTCTATGAAGAACCCAGTACAGAAACTGGAAGACAATCATATTACCCTGCCCCACACCCCTCTACCTGCTTCCCTCCCTCGTCATTATGTCCACTACCAGCCACTGCCACTACATCACACAACTATGGGCCTAACTGAGGACCTCCACTCAGGATGCAGTCAGAAGAGCTCTGTCAAGCAAGAGTTGCTCACATCCAAATAATTCTGCAACTTTAGTTTAGATGCTCCGTCCTTCCAATTGCTCACACCTGAAGTCTTCATCATCTGAGACTTCTGTCTTTTTCTCATATCTTACTCCAAATCCCTTAGGAGTTTGTGCTTTCTCTACCTTAAATTGTCCAGAATCTGATCACTAGTCTCCACGCTGGTCAAATGTAAACAATGATGACCTCTCTCCTGGATTTGCACCATGCCCTCTAACTGGTCATCCAGCTCTTCATCCCCTCCTCCCACCATACTCCTTTTCGCCCTAGCAGTCAGAGTGTCAGATCATGTCACTGATTTCCTGAAGACACTGCAGTGGTTCTCCTCACAGAGCGAAAGCTGGAATCCTTGTGATGACCCACAAGGCCTGTCTGGTTGGCCACTTGCTCTCTGCCCTCCCTTCCCACTGGCCGGCTCTCCTTGCTCCTGCCACACTGGCTTCCTTACTGTTCCTCACACACACCAGGCATCCTCCCAACTGAGTGATAACTCTCACTGTCCCTTTGCCTGGAATGCCCGCCCACATAGTCAGAGCCAACTCCTGGATTCTTCCTTTTGCAGCTTGGCATCAACATCTCAAGGAGGCTTCCTCTGACTCTTCAATGCTGCAATCTGCTCACTCCTCACCCAGTGAACTTCCCATATCCCCCCATCTGTTTTATGTTTATTTTCCATGACATTTATTCACCTAAGGCACTTCCTAAGGGTAGGCATTTCTGTTTGTGTTGTTCATTAACCTTTCCTGAGCACCTAGAAAAGTGTTTGGGATATAGAAGGTGTTCTGTAAATATCTATTTAATGGATGAGTGGCAGGAAAGTTAAGCCTCTCTACATATATTTTCGAGCAATATTCACTATATTTGATGTTTTTGCTTAGAAGTAAGTTAGTTGGGTTTTATTTACTTCTTACTTTTTTTTCTTTTTTTTCCCAACTCCAACCACGTTGCTTGTTTCACAACAAGGAATCAAACAGTTGCAACCTGTCTGAGAGTCATGAGGAAATCAGGCAAGAGGAAACAGTGTCGGTAAGAGAAGTGCTCAGGAATCACTTCCTTCTGCTTGCGGGGGCAGGGGATGGGAGTCTGATGGTAACGCACACCATTGCCATGGCCTCTAATTCCAGCCCCTTACTTCATTGAACCCATGCCCTTCTCCTCTTGGTTGATGAGAATTTTGCAAATGGCAATGTTTAGTTAGCCACATTCAAGGACGGGTACCTATTCTCTTATAGTTTTGCTAAATGTGAGGGTTGGGTAAGTGTCCTCTTCTGCTAAAGGTGGGCAAGTTTCACAGAGGAAGTTCTCCATTTCATATACCTTAGCTTCACAAGATAATAAAACAGTCAGAAGAGCTATATAGGCAAACTCCATAATTTTACAAATGAAAAACCTGAGGCCTTGATAGGAGGACTGATCCTTCTACTGGGTTATGATGTACCTCACCCCTCACTGAAACAATTGTCTCTTCTCCAGCCTTCTAAGGCCACTCCAGCAGGAGATGAGGGGAGAAAGAAGATAAATGTGCTCAAAAGAAAGTCTGTGAGACTTATGGATAAATGAGAGGAACTCCCTGAGGTAGCACAGAATTCTGGACTCTCTGCTTAGGTTCTAATCCTAACTCTGCTTCCTACTTGCTGAATGACCTGCAAATTATTAAATACTTAATCTAAGTTTTTTTCCTTCATCTTTTAAATAGGAATAAATGATACCAAAATATAGGGTTGTGGGATATTACAAAAGTAAAACATGAAGCGCTCAGCAATAAAATTCTGTAAGTACAATTATTCTTGAGTGAGAACTTTCTATGCCCATTGCTAACGTCCAAGCAATTCGAACCTAGAAAAGAAATGTGCTATTTTAATTTTTCTCATTATCTCTAACTTTTTAGTACCTGTTTCATTTCTCTTTGGGTTTCTTGATGATGTGCTTTCATGGGTCCTGTTTTTCTGGCTGGGCGTGTGTTTTCTCTCCTACCTCCTTCCCCACCCAACCTTCCCATTTTGTTTCTATATCCAACTTTGTAGGAGATGGTGTCAGTTGTGTTTCCCAGGTCTACCTCCCACTCTTGGGGGAAAGGAAGTACATGAAAAGTTTATCCAGCAAGTTTGGAACAGTCAGCTTTTCATTTGTTTCAAAACTCCACTGGCATCTGTGGTGATTTCCTCCTTCCTGGTTTAGGGATCACATGGAGGGATTTAATATAGACAAGTAAGGTGATATAGTCAAAAAATATTCTAGATGAGTTTTGAGATAAATGGTAGATGAGAGAATAAGCCATCTAAAAATAAAAATGACTCAAATCTGGAAATCAGATAATTTTGGGGCACCAGATTATACTAAACAAGATAAAGAAGTTTTATGTCCTTATTTTGCCATCAAGTTGAAGAATCCTGTGAGACTAGCCCATACATAATCTGAATTATTTTTTAGTTTTGTTTTCTTTTTATGTGAAATAGTTATGTAGATTTTCTTGAATTATATATCTATTTGGGAGAAATGAAGAGAATAATGGAAGAACTAAAATGTAACCCTTCACTTCAGCCACCTTTTGCCATTGACACTGCTTTTCAGTAGATTTCCTAAGGAGGCCTCCTCAGTTGAAAGTTCTGATATTTTTTCCAGATGGATTTGGGTCTTACGTCTATAGATGACAAGAATATGAAAGGTCACTCATATCATGACTTTATATACCATGAGTATTCTCCTCCTCCTCGTTCTGCTCCTTATCCATCTGCACTTTCTCATTTGAAAACTTCAAAAAATGTCTTCTCCATTCTATCCTGGTCATATCCAGAAAGAGCAAGGACCAGTTAGGAAATGCCATGTCTCTTGCAGTAGACGTGACTTAAAGGTGATATACACAAGGTTAGCTCATTATTGTCAAATGTAATATCTCCAGCTTACCCGTTACTGATTTTAGCCCTTAGGGTTAAACTTTACCTAAGAAAGTTCAGTAAACTCCCCAAAACTTTATGCACAGTGTTCATTCTTGTGGCTGAACAGAAGGTATATGACTTTCATATTTTCAAAGACTTAAATGGTTGAAATAAGAAAGGTTAAAACCCACTGAGATAATACTTAAATGGAAGTTAAACTGTTTGGTCTTAGCACAGTCAAGGTTAATTAAACACACTATGGAACACCATTTACATTCATTCCCTGGTCTCCAGAAACAGTGTGTGGGTCCCTGGACTCTTCACAGTCTGTGAAATGCAGTTGATGGGAAAAGGAAGCAGCAGAGCCCTTCCCCAGTGGTGGACTTCAATTGCCAGGCCTTCCCACATGCTGCTCTCCACCCTTTATGCTACTGTGTCTTACCCTATTACTTCCTACCCTCACCTTCAAGGAGTCTAGAAGAGATTGGATGGTTAATTCACCAGCAGAGTGAAACTGCTGTTTGGCTGCACTATTTACTGCTTTATCTCTCCACCACTGCTAAATTAGAGCACTAACTAAAACTGTATTTTCCATGCTATGCTCTTCTCAGTTCATGGAAATAAAATAATTGTCCCCAAGGGGGAACAAAAACAAAGATAATCATTTTCATTTTCTTTTGTTGACATTGTTCTTGTCTGAATAGGTTGTAAGAACTGGGAAATTTCTCCTTTCATTTAAGAAATGTTTGTAGAGCACTTGTTACATGCAGGCACTAAGCTGGAAGCTGGAACACAGTGTAAATAAGGCAGATGTAGTCTCTGATTTGGGGGAATTTCCAGTCAAGTGAGTGAGACAAATATCAATAAATGGTTGGCTACACAAATGGGTTGAGAGAGAGCTCATCATTTCAATGGAATCCATCAATGCGAAATGTGTATTTGGATTAAACTTTGTCTTAAATACTTCAGTGATCCCCAAGGCCAAAATAAGGTAAAAAATGTAGTTAAAGTGAAGCTCATGTTGTAAAACAAAAACTTCAAAAATCAAAGTTTAAGAGTGAGATTTGTGAGAAACAAGATACAGGAATTACAGCATAGTAATTTTTTTTCCTAAGCCACTTTCTACAAGTTGCTAAGAGTTTTATCTCAACTCACATTTAAAATTTTCACATCCATTTATGAAAATAATAGATTAAAATAGTAAAGAAACTTTTGAGAAAATAAGAAAAACATCACTACAGAATCATACCACTTTCAAATCAGCATCAAAACTTTAATTTCTCCAGTCATTTGATTTACTGCTTGATGTGGGTCTTGTTCACCACAAGACATGATTAAATGCATGCATTGGTTCAGTCATTTCTAACATACCAACTTCCCTTTTGGCAAGTGATTTCATTTCCTTTTTATGAAAGAATTCCTGGTAACATGCAATATATGATCATTGTCATGGAAAAGATACCTTTTGTTATGAACACTGGAGTAAATAATGCCTATATGTTTTTGGAATAAATCTAATTAAGAAATTAGGTCTATACATAATTTTGTTTTACTTTATTTTGTGACAGGATCTCTGTCACCCAGGCTGGCGTACAGTGGTGTGATAATGACTCCCTGCAGCCTCAACCTCCCGGGTTCTGGCGATCTTCCCACCTCAGCCTCCTGAGTAGCTGGGACTACAGGCTCGCACTCCATGCCTGGCTAATTTTTGTATTGTTTTGTAGAGACAGAGTTTCATTGTGTTGCCCAGGCGGGTCTTGAACTCCTGGGTTCAAGTATTCCGCCTGACTTGGCCTCCCGAAGTGCTGGAATTACAGGCATAAGCCACCACAGCCAGCCTTTGTTTTTTGTTTTTTGGTTTTTTTTTTAATACATTTAACAAAGAAAAGAAATGACTACAAGTAAATATTTACATTTGTTTTTTTTTTTATGTTGAAGATTGGCTGATTTTAGATTTTCCAAGTCCTTAAAAAATGCCTGCTTACACAACTGATGTCTTCTCCCTAACCTAACCTTCAAACTTCAAACTCCAAATTTCAAACTCCACTGACTTTGATAGTATTAGAAATGGCATTCATATTAATGGTTATAGAACCATTTTTTAACATGCTAATGTGAATAAAATTATTAGCATTTAAAAAGCAAGCTTCTATAATGGAAGAAAATAATGCATCTGGACATAAGCTTTAAGAGATCTATTGTGTTAATACAAATTTACTTTTTGAGTGGTAAGCTTTTAAAAAGAAATGTGGTGCTCTAACTCCAGAAAAAGATAAGGGTGACTTAAGTGACAACCTAGAGGAAAAAATACAAACACTTATTGAGTGGCTCCAACATGCCAGGTGCCATTCTGGGCATTTTTAGTATGCTTCCTCATTTAATTTTCCCAGTGATCCTTTTGAACTGTGTTCTCATTTTGCAGACAAGGTAACTGAGACACAATCAGATTAAAGAACTGCCTAAGATTGTTTGGCTAATAATAATAAGTGGAAGGGTAAGGCCTGAAGGCAAGTTTGTCCCTTTCCAACATTCATACATACCCTTAAATTTAAGTTATTCTGACTTGATGTTGCTCCACTCCAATGTGTTCAGCTGTTTGCCTCTCTAATTGCCAAGATTTTTCTTTAAAAGGTAGGACACTTTTAGCAACGTAAACCAAATTTGCTCAATATTGTTACAAACTGTTAACTGGACACATTTGAATTTGTAGATGGAACTGAAATGTTCTTGAGATACTAGAGAAGATCAAGTTATCACATAAACAAAGTACAGAGCTAAGAACATGTTTTAAATCTTTCCACTAACTCTGACTTTTATTGACTAAACTTTTAGTAGACAAGTATGTTTATGTTTATGACTTTTAGCATTAACAGCATCGTAAGTCAAACTCACTGATATATGTTGAGCATTCTGTCTATGATTCCTTTAACCTAGAGGATTGCTGAGCTGGGACTAATTTCTTCAAAGGCGGGGGGGAATCCCAGGTGAGAGCTGAGATTGCTCCTGAGACTGAGAAAGGCAGCTCTGAAAGGGTCTCAGATTTTAGCAGCAGCAGTTGAACCATGGACATAAGATCAGCTTGCACAAGATCTCTTCAATAATAACCATGGCAAAAGATTCAAACCCAAGTTCATTTCACTTCAAAGCTCATGTCTTCCCCACCACATTCTGCTTCTTTATGTGAATACAACTTTGTTCAGGGTTACAAAAAAAGCCCTAATTCTATAATTCCTATGGCTTGAGTGGGAGGGGACTTAGACGACTTAGCATAGCCAAGAGACACTCAGTTTCACGGAGTTCGGTGGAAGAAGAATTATATATCAGTGTGGAAAAAGTAGATGCCATCTTTGTCTCTGTTCTTTCTTCAGCTTTTCCCTTTCTTGGGTGATAGACTTGGTAAATGTCTAATGAGGATCACTAGGTATTATTTTCTGCTCATCAAATGATTCTTACAGCTGAGGAGCTGATTGGAACATAAATAAACAGTTAAGTCTCATGAACTCACTCTGCACTTATTCCTAAAGGGTGACAAAACATTTGTATTTATGTGTAACTTGGCGCTTTAGTTAAACTGTGTCCCTCACTTTGCTCTATTTTAAAGCACAATATCTTTAAAGAGGATACTTACTCCTGCTTTTTTTTCTACCTAAGCCCATTTAGTCCTTCTACTCATTATGCAAGGACTCAAACGGCTATGTCTACAAAAGTGAGAAAAGATAGAATCAATGCTCCTGCAGTCACCTCCTCTTTGTCCATCTCCACTTCTGATGGAGAGGGTCTCAGAACATAATGCACTGAAGGTTACATTGTGAGAGATAAATAACATTTCAAAAGAGGTCTTTTTGCCTTGGAAAGGCTCCATTCTTTAAAAAAAAATGTGAACATTCAGGTTAATTAGAACTCATTAGCCCAGCCTTTAAGGATGACATCAGGATAAAGTTGGGCTCATGAGAAGAGAATTGGAGGGAGGTATAGTGACATGAAAATAAGGAGGAAAACGAGGTGCCTATGAAAGTGGGGCTCACCACAAATACAAAGGTAACTCTTTGGGAAAAGTCAATAAATCTTTGCACATCCTCAGAACTCTGAATATCTTAGTGATGCTGTATGATTGGGTCTTAATGATAGTGAACTGAATCAGTCACACCAAGTTGGGTTGGTAGGTCCACAGGAGAATGTGTCTTTGCTAAACATGCCGACATCACTGAAGCAAAGAAACTTGGAATTTTCTTTCAGATATAGGACTTTTTTACATACCTGGTCCAAGCTTTTTCTTCTTGTCACTCCATGCACTGTGTTCCATGGAAATAATTTGAGGAACCCAAATGGACCATGTTATCCTACATTTCATTGTCCTGTACCTCCTGTCCTGTACTAACAAAGCAGTCCCATTGGTCTTTCTTCTCCTCATTACCAATATGAGTAACACTTTTAAAGTTGCTTCTTCGGAAAACCTTCATTCATCAAAACTGCCTCAAAGGTCATGTTTGTTTGATTTCAGAAGTTCCTGTAATTACCCGTATTGTAACATTCATTGCTGTATTTTGTCCCTATTCTGCACTAGACAACAAACTCCTGTAAGTTAGGTACTATATCTATTTACATAGTATTCACATCTCCTTCAGTAAGTGACATTAGCAGATAAACAATACCTATTAAATGAATAATCAAGCTTCTGAAATACTAGAGTTAAAAACAATAGGAGCTACGTTATATAGAATAAACATTTACTTTGCTATAGAATTTAATGTAACCCAGGCACTACATTATCCTCAAGACTTAGATTGGTTGGAGAAAGATAACAAAAGAAACACGATTGTGCAGAAACAGACAAACCATTTTGGAAAGCATTTGGAAATGCATTCCCCCTCTACAGTGTGTTCGCAGTGTGGGCAAATTCACTGCTCTGTCGTACTTTCAGAAAATGAAGAACTGTTACACTAAGCTGAATTATTTATAAATTGTGTACTTGCTCAGGTGAGTACAGACTTTTACTATCATAAGGATCCTTCCTTGGTGCTATCTATGGAATCCAAGACCTTTCTTGAAAGGGCGTTTCTTCAGGACACTAAGACATAAAGCCACCTTTTTATGACTCGTTGAAATTTCTCACTCCATCCCTCTTGCTAATGATCATGGGTCCTCAGAGGTTAGTCTTGGTGTTCTTGGATAAAGAGCATGGAGTAAGGGTGGCTGAACCAGAGTTTGAACCCAGATGCTCTTTCCACTAAGCATGCACCTTTCCATTAGATAACACCTCCCTCTTACCCCAGACAAGCAGCTCCAGTGCATGACTTCCTGGAGCATAAACATACCTTCACTTTACCACTTGAGTGGCCTTGCATTCCCACCCAGAATGTGCTGTCCCCTTTAATCTTCCTCTATTGTATCCCTGCCATTCCTCAACACCCTGCTCCAAATGCCTTTGGAAGATTCTGCTCTTATGCTCCCACTGGAATGAATATTTTAGTATCACTTGTCTATTCTGCAATATAGTCGGTCCTTACATTGTTTTCTTCTTCTGATAGACCAAACTCTTTAAGAACAAGTACTTAGTCTTATATGTTTCTAGATTCCCCACATTACTCAGAAAGTTATTTCATAAATATGTTTGTGGAGCTGATTTCTTTGTGAAGCAGGTGTGCCCTTTCATTCTGTTAATATACGTTAGAAACCTAAATCTTTTGAAAAGTTGTGGTATGCCCCCTAAGAGCAGTAACAGTTCCTAGAAACTTTCTAAAATGCTTAGAAAATGATTTGTTATAAATTATCTCCCCAATAAAATGATTGACTAGCTTAATTATACCATTAAAATAGAATCAACAGTGATCTTGTTCTAACAACTGTCACTCTAGTACTATATCTGTCGCATAGTGCTATGATAAAATGATCTAGAAATAAAAAATTGGTAACAATTAATCAAATTGTGGAGTTTCAATATTTAAAAGCATGCAGATTAAAATTAAATTATTTTAAAGATCAAAGAAAACTTTCATCATACTGAATATTAAGGAACAAATAGGAAGTGTGATGACTCAGGTTTGCCCCGAGGGGGATGGGCCATCAGTTGCAAATTGCGGAATTTCCTCTGACATACTGAAAAGATGAGGGTGCATAAGTTCTCTGGTGCTGTGATGATATAAAAAGGCACTGGAGCACTTCGTGAGGCACAAACCTTCAGAGACAGCAGAGGACACAAGCTTCTAGGACAAAAGCCAGCAAGAAACCACCAGAAGGAACCATCTCACTGTGTGTAAACATGACTTCCAAGCTGGTTCTGGCTCTTTTGGCAGCCTTCCTGCTTTCTGCAGCTCTGTGTGAAGGTAAGAACATCTTTCTGACCTACAGAGTTTTCCTGTATCTAAATGTGATCTTCAGAGAGCAAAGCTATTCTTAATGCTTTGATAAAAAACATCCTTTTTATTCAGAAACAGAAGATAATCTTAGCAGTCAATTAAAGTTAAATTGAAGATTTGTAAAGGTTATGTCTGTGTAACACTTAGGAAAGTATAAAGTTTGATCAATATAGATATTCTGCTTTTATAATTTATGCCATGTAGAATGCATATATTTAAAATAAATCAGTAATTTATGGTGTATCCTATCAAGAGACACAGTTACGTATATTATCTATCAATACTGAGCAACACAACGCAGACAATTCTACTCCATGTAGTATTTCATTGACAAGCTTCAGAGTTGTCATTAATTCCTGTTCCGTTTAAAGACACCCCGATTATAGGCCAGGTCTGTACAACTTATTTATATATTTCTATTAATTCTTTCTGAAGGCAATTTCTATGTTGGAGAATCTTAGTTTGCCTACTCTGAATAACACTGTGGTACCACAGTGGATTATGTGATATTGACTGGATAAAAAACCATGAGGATGTTGATATTGTACAAAGAGAACTTTAACTCTTTACATAGAAAGTCATTCAAGGTTGTCAGTTATGACTTTTGTAAAACAAAGAACAAAACTGAGGTCAAGGGCTAGGAAAATATCTGGCTTTTAATGTCAGGAATGAGTTTACTAGAAACATGAGGCTTTCCACACTCTCCAAATTGTCATATTGGAATTAAAGAGGAAATAGCTGGTAGAGCTGTGCCTGTTGATAAAATCAATCCTTAACCACTTTTTACCCCAACAGGTGCAATTATGCCAAGGAGTGGTAAAGAACTGAGATGTCAGTGCATAAAGACATACTCCACACGTTTCTCTCCCAAATTTATCAAAGAACTGAGAGTGATTGAGAGTGGACCACACTGCGCCAATACAGAAATCATGTAAGTACTTTAAAAAGTGATTAGATATTTTGTTTTAGCAAATCTATAATTAAGGTAGGTGGAAATATTTGGGAAAGTTCTAGGTATTAGGATTACAGTAGTAAGCGAAACAACAAGATAAAAGTATTTGTCTACATGACATTTAAATATGGTAGCTTCCACATCTACTGTAAATATTATTTTGGACTTAAGACTTTATGCCTGACTTAAGAAATCATGATTTGAATGGGAAAACTAAATATTAATCTTAATCATTTATCTCTTATTTCAGTGTAAGGCTTGCTGATGGAAGAGAGCTTTGTCTGGACCCTAAGGAAAAGTGGGTGCAGAGGGTTGTGCAGATATTTTTGAAGAGGTAAGTTATATATTTTTAAATTTAAATTCTCCATTTATCCTGAGGCATATAGTCCAAAGTCAGCCTACAAACTTCTTTCTGCTGCTAAAAATCTTTGTTAGGTATCCGCTGTTTTGGTTAAAAAAAATTGCGTCAGTAGTCAGTTTGTTGTACTCATGACCGGGAAGACCATATATAGTTTGCCCAGGAAATTCTGGGTTTATACTTGTGCCCTATATTCTTAGTAAAGTTCCTTGTCACTCTCAGCAGTGTCATGTTTTAGATGATAACTTCTCTACTCTTCCTATTTATTGTTGAGAATACAGAGCATTTCTAACACATGAACGTCAAAGACTATACTGAGTTTTCATGGACACTATTTTCCTTCTTATTAAACATAGTCCATCTTTTAATTTTTTAATTTTATTTTATTTTAGGGCTGAGAATCAAAATCCATAAAAAACAGTTCATTCTTCGTGGTATCCAAGAGTTCCTCAGTAAAGATGTCAGTGAAACTTCAAGCAAATCTACTTCAACATTTCATGTATTGTGTGAGCCTGTTGTAGGGTTGCCAGATAAAATACAAGATGTCTGGTTAAATTTGAATTTCAGTAAAACAATGAATTTCATTGTACCATGGAATATCCAGAACATACTTATATGTAAAATATTATTTGTTTGAATTTACAGCAAACAACAGATATTTTTTAAATATAAGAGTTTTCCTAGACATTGTATAGAAGAATATACAAATAGCAAAATTGAGATCAACAGCTAAGAGAATATCTGAACTTTAATTTCAGAAATTGAATGGATTTGCCAGAATGTGATGTTTCAAGCATCACGTGAAAATGATGAGACAAGTAATTTTGCTATGAAGTCAAATTTAGCTGGAAATTCTGGATATTTTTTCTGTTAAATCTGGCAACGCTAGTCTGCTAGCCAGGATCCACAAGTCTTTGTTCCATTGTGCTTTGTTTCTCTTTTATTCTAAGTGGAAAAAGTATTAGCCACAGTCTTACCTCACAGGGATGTTGTGAGGACAAGTGGAAGCACTTTAAGTTTTTTTCATGGTAATATAAATTATTTTTGAGTGTAACTTATTTACTTATTTATTATTTATGTATTTATTTAAGCATCAGATATTTGTGCAAGAATTTGGAGAAATAGAAAATGAAGAATCATTGAATTGTCATAATGTGTTATAGTATATTTATTTTATTTTAGATACTAAATGATGTTTTATTAGAGAACTTTTGATCAGGGATTTCAGATTAAACAAATAATTGGATACTCTGTTAAATTTTCATTTCAGATAAACAACAAATAATTTTTCAGTATAAGTACATTATTGTTTATCTGAAATTGTAATTGAACTAACAATCCTAGTTTGATACTCCTGGTCTTGTATTTGATACTCCTTGTCCAGCTGTGTTATGCAGTGCTTTGTTGAACTATGGAATAATGAGTTAGAATTGTATTAAACAGCCAAAACTCTGCAGTCAATATTAGTAATTTCGTGCTTGTTGAAACTTATTTATTATGTGCAAATAGATTCTTATAATATTATTTAAATGATTGCATTTTTTAATACCAGCTTTAACTTTAAGATGCTTTTATGTGTTTCCCCAACTTTTTTCTACTGTTTCTGATTGTATGGGAATATAAATATAAAAATAAAGCATTTAAAATATACTTTGTTGTCAAAGCAATCAAGTTCTTGTCTTTCTGTTTTTTAGTTTCAGCTTATTGGGAATCTCTTTGTTTATATTTAAAATTATGCTTTGATTTAGAAAACATAAATGTTTCCCCTTAGTATTTTGTTTACTGTGTGGAAAATTACAAATTTTAATTTTAGAAAAGCAGAACTCCTTTCCAGAAATGTGTTACAAACAGTAGTGTCTCCATAGAATGTTGGAAATGTTTCCAACTCCCCACTGTGTACTACTTTGCTAATACGGCTGTCTTCAGATTTCGATTAACCAGTTTGCGTGGCTGTACACTTTAGCATAGCTGGATCTACAAGAGGAAAGAGAGCATATATTCTAAGTTGTTTATTAGTAACTGAGGAGTAAAACTGACACAGGTGAGGCAAAGAAGTTTAAAATATGGTTAAAGACTAAACATATTTGCAAACAAATCAAACAATACCCTGAGAAGTAAAAACATAATTAACTAAAACATTCAGTGGATAAATTTTATAACAAATTAGACACAGTTGAAAATAAAATTAGAAAGCTAGAAAACAGAACCAAAGAACTTTATCTGGAATTCTTGTACGAGAGATAAAGAGGTAGTAATTTGGAAAAAGAAGACAAAAGGCACGGAGGATACAGATGTAAGTTCTTATAGATGTCTAATTGAATCGTCACAAGCAGAAGAGAGAGGAAAGGGTCAGAGACAACATTTGAAATGACAATGGCCAAAATCTTTCTGAAAATGATGAAAAATAACAATCCACATTTCAAAAAATCCAATTTACCAACATTTACCTTTACATTCCTACTCAAAAAACAAGGATTTTAGAACTTTCACATTTATCCACCTTCTAGCTCACATGCTATTGTTGCTGGGTATTTTAAGATCACTTCTTTTTAAAAGCTTCACAAGTCTGCTTGCATGTAGGAATGTAGATTTACCTGCATCTTTACCAATTCATTTGTTTTCTATTCTTTCTTATATTATGTCTCAGGCCTTTTATACCAGTTTCTTTGTACCACAAAGACATCCTTAGATTTAGTTCAGTGATGGTCTGCTGATTACAAATTTTCTCATTGGTTGTCCAGAGAAAGCTTAATTTCAAGTTTGTTCTTGAGAGATATTTTGGCTGGCCTATGTTCAATTTATCAGAATGTTTGTCAATTGTAAACTTCTGTGCACTTAATAAAAGAATCTCAAAATATATAATGTATACATTCTTATAACTAGAAGGAAGGGGCAACATATAAACATACCATCTCAGTATGAGACTTACAATAAACTCTCAGTAATCTATTGTCCAACAGACTGAAAGCAACATGGGCTTAGCAAATTTTAACAGCTCATTATCAAGCATGACCTAAGAGATATGTATAATACATAGTGCATAACAACTTTAGGATACATATTGTTGTGTAAGTCCCCACTGACAGGACTGGCACCATAATTTGAAGAGTATAATGCAAAATAAAAATGTAGGAACTCGTGTTCAAAAATTGTTAGAAATTCAATAGTAATAGTTGTGATAGCAAATCAATAATCAATACATGGAACCCTTTTGAACATGAGCCTTGTATAAGTATGCAGGTCACACACCCATGAAACAGACCTTGCCCATAGAATATTTATGAAATTTAATCACATTCTGAGGCATAAAACAAGTCTCAGCAAATTTCAAAGAATTGAAGTTAGACCACATCATCCAAATATTTTCAATTAATTTAGAATTCAACCAAAAAAAAAAAGTAATAAAAAGCCCATATGTTTGGAAAATAATAAACACTTCTAAATAAATTGTCTAAAGAAAATCCGAATGAAAATTTAAAACATTTTAGAATGCAATTATTATGAATATTGCTTATCAAAACATGTGTGCAGTAGGTAGAGTAATGGCATTCCAAGAGATGTTCACACTCTAATCCCTGAAACCTTTGAACATGTTACCTTACACAGCCAGAGACTTTGCTGGTGTGATATGTTAAAGATTTCAAGATTGAGGATTATCCAGTGGTATCTGTGTGGGCCTGATGTAATTGATGTAATCATAAGGTTCTTTATAAGAGAGAGTCAGGATGGTCAGATACAGAGAATAGATGCAAGAGAAAAGAAGCGTTACAAGAAAAAGCCCAGGAGTCAAAGAATACAGGTGTCTTTAGAAGCTGGAAAGGCAAGGAAATGGATTCCCTCCTAGAGACTCCAGAAAGAACATAGCATATCTGTACTTTGAATTGAGAACTTCTGACCTTCAGAATGCTAAGATTTATAATAATACATTGGTGGTGTTTTATGCCATAAAGTTTATGGTAACTTTCTTTAGCAGCAATAGAAAACACAAAATGTTTCACGAAATTAATTTAATATTGCTAGTATCTTATACTTATTTATATTAGAGAAAAAGAATAAGGGTAGTAAAATAATGAAGTTAGAAAAGTAATAAAGAAATGATCAAATCATTAATAAATAACAGGATTTACATAAGTTGGTTGTTTTTGAAAGATTAATAAAATTGATAAAATTAACTTGAAAATAAAAGAAACTATGATTAACACTAAATTTGAAAAGAGATTACTGAACATATTTTATAATAGCATATTTCCAAATCTAACTCAAGAATTTAAAAAATCTATAGCATTTTTAAAAATCAAGGACATATCAATCAATATTTTAAAATATTTCTAAAAAAAAGTAAGCTGCACAATTTTATCAGAATTCATTCACAAAAACACATTGTAATATTGTTTAAGGAATACAATATAACAAGATAAAAACAATGTTTAAAAATTTTAATACACCGTAACAAAGATGTGTAAAGCAATTTAAATAACTGAAGACTGCTTAATGAAATTCACTACATTAAGGTAGTAAAGGAGAAAAAACTTGCTCATTTCAATGGGTTAAGAAACAACCTGAGATATCACTTAACAACCAATCATGTTAAAGGAAAAAACCTCTAGGAATGAGAATCGCTTGAATCCAGAAGTTGAAGGTTGCAGTGAGGCGAGATTGCGCTACTGCACTCCAGCCTGGGCAACAAACTCAGTCTCAAAAAAAAAAAAAAAGTTACAACAAAGCAAACAAAAATCATGGCATACTCAAGATTTAAGGGTTAATTTTAAAATAGTAATATTTACAATAGAAACAAAACAGGTTTCCATTATCACCACTTCCATCCTATTCCTTATTGAATGTTCTAGGCAATGCAGGGGGATAGGAACAAATATATTAAAAAGTAACAGTTGGGAAAGAAAAAAATGAAAGAAAAATAACTTGCAGGTTACGTGATTGTAAAGGTAGATCTCAAAAGAATATATAAAGAAAATTGATTAACTTTAAAAATTTTGCTGGGTATGAAAACAATTTATAAAAACCAATAGCTTCTCTGTACACCAGGAACAATTAGAAAAGGCAGCTTAAAGCATATGATGTAAATTAGCATCATTATTTAAATCAACAGAAAATAAATCTAATAAAATTGTATAAGAAGTTTGTGAAGAAAATTATTATATTTTATTAACGCCCCCCCCCCCAAGATTGGAGATTATCCTACAGAAAACTTGGAAGACAACCTAGGCAATACCATCCCGGACATAGAAATAGGCAAAGATTTCATGACAAAGATACCAAAAGCAATATCAACGAAAGCAAAAATTGGCAAATGGGGTGCAACTAAACCTTAGAGCTTCTGAGCAGCAAGAGAAACTATTAACAGAGTAGACAGACAACCTACAGGATGAAAAAAAATATTTGCAAATGATGCATTTGACAAAGGTCTAATATCCAGCATCTACAAGGAACTTAAACAAATTTGCAAGGAAAAGACAACCCCATTAAAATATGAGCAAAGGACATGAACAGATACTTTTCAAACGAAGACGAGCTTGTGTACAACAATCATATGAAAAGAAGATCAACACCACTGATCATTAGAGAAATGCAAATCACAAACACAATGAGATACCATCTCACAGCAATCAGAATGGCTATTATCAAAAAATCAAAAAACAGATGCTGACGAGGTTGTAGAAAATAACTAATGCTTATGTACTGTTGGTGGGACTGTAAATTAGTTCAATCATTGAGAAAGGCAGTATGACAATTCCTTGAAGAGCTAAAAGGAGAACAACCATTTGACCCAGAAATCCCATTACTGCATATATACCCAGTGTAATATAAATCATTCTACCATAAAGACACTTGTACATGAATATTCATTGCAGTACTATTCACAATAGCAAAGACGTGGAATAAACCTAAGTGCCCATAATAATAGATTGGATAAAGAAAATAAGGGACATATCCACCATAAAATACTGTGCATCCATTAAAAAGAACAAGATTATGTCTTTTGCAGGAACCTGTTGTATGGATTGAAAATAAATCTTGTAAAACAAATGTCACTTCTTCCCCAATTAACTTATAGATGCAATGCAATTCTAATATAATTTCCAAAATCTGTGTGTGTAACTTGTCAGGACAATTTTAAAATTTGTCTTGAAGTGAAAGGTTCAAGAATATCTGAGACATCTTTAAAGAAGAACAGGTGTGATATAGTCTTATTAAAGCATTGGGGTCTCATTCCCAGTAGTCTTTAGAGGAAATTATAGCTGTTGGCCTTGATGGAAAGAGTTAGACTAGGTGGCTTATTTAATTGATTCAAAGCCAATAAATATATGTGAAAACTCTGGTATTAGTGAGATTTCTAGAGACTGCAAGAAACACATAGGCTAGAATACTTTCATTAATCAGGTTTGCACATTCCAGATGATCTGAAGTCACAAAGCGTTCTGTTTTTCTTTCATATTTAGAAAATATGCTATAGGACATTTAGAGTGAGGAAGAAAGTCCTCTCTTGTTTTCTCACTAGTTCACATTGCAACCTGCTTTTCCTGTGTCATGCAGCTTCTTACAATTGCTCTGGGTATGTATAGTTGCTGTTATCTCTCTGGTCTCTTATAATTCTCAGTGCATATTAACACACATGTATTCAACATAATAGAATCAATGAAAGATTTATAAGTGATGCACCAGCAGGAACCAACTGAAAATTCCACCTGGCATTCACTGTTCAGAAACAACTTCATCGTTTCCCTTTAGAGGAGGCTTTTTTCCTCCCTATATCTCTTCTTATCCTATGTTATGGGGCTTCTTTCTCCTCAGAGTTCTGCCTAAATTTTATTTCCATATTCTCTTCAAATTAAAGATCCCTTGTCCCAGTCCCATATTGCAGTTTCTCATCTTGTGTATCTCATTGATAAGTAAATAAAACAGATAGAAATAAGTAAGCTTAATAAAATGCTGCTAGGAAATATGCCAAACTTCTTTGTGTGAAAGTTGATCATATGAATTTGATCATTTTTGTCACTCAACTAAAACAGAGTTGAGAGGCCAGGGAGGGTATAGGGTTGGGGGAAAGCACTCAGCACAAAACATTGCTCAAAAGATGCAATTCTCTACAAGCCAGGCAGCTAAAGCTGCCTGCTATAACCTGAAGCCAGTTTGATCTAACGACTACTGAAACCTGGTGCAACTCCCTGACTAGTTTTGCCCACTGCTATCACTTACCAATCAGAATTCGCCAGATCCTTAAAATCTTACTAGTGCTAATGAAATTTCTCAAAGAGCAATACATAATATTTTCCCATGTTATAAAACCTTTAACCTTCTCCTGTTATCCAGAAAACACACTTTCACTTATAGTAAACAGTATGCCTCCTTATCTATAGATTTAAAAAAATAACAAAAAAGAAAGCTCTATTCCTTTACGTCTACAGATCTCATGGTCTTTGGTTAACATTTGGAAGCAGGCACGCAGGGGTTATCTAATCTAACTAGCCTAGACTTCCATGAACATTTAGAATCTAAAGCATGAGTAGGAGTTAGTCACACAAAGGGAAGAAAGATGTGTAGGAAAGAAATATAGATAGTGAGAACAAATCACCTGCAGGCAAGAGCTTGACATGATTTAAGAAATGAAAGAATTTCAGTACAACTGCAGTTTGGCATGAACAGAACAAGTGCTAACAGCTAAAGCTAAGACAATGGACAATGCATTGCTCTAAAGGTCTTAGAGTTAGAACTGAAAAGTTTTAGTGCATCTCAATTTACCTCATTTTAAATTGTGAGCACTATATGCCATTCTTCCTCCGAGGTGTTTCCAAATAGAAGTAGGGGGCCACAAAAGCAACCTAAAGTGTTTAATCTTAGGAGCTTCTTGGTGCCATGGCTGAAGCAGAAGAATTGCTTGAACCCGGGAGGCGGACCTTGCAGTGAGCTGAGATCACGCCACTGCACGCCAACCTGGCGACAGAGCAAGACTCTCTCTCTCAAAACAAAAACAAAAACAAAAACAAAACAAACTAGCAAACAAACAAACAGAACCTAATTTCTGACTCCAAACAAAACTTCTTAATGTGAGATTTTAACATATGAATATCACCAATATCCAACCCTAAAAGCAAGGTGAACATATCTGTATCAATTTGGTGCATCTTAATAATGAATACTTTTAAAAACGACTTCTCAATTCCATCTTTATCACTTTTAAAATATGCCAGATAATTTCTTCACTCTCATCTGTATTGTAACTGTCTACAAGACAGTGAAATATTCCATCTAAAAGACAATCAAGTAGGTCAAATTAAAAATGTGGCATCATGTAAATAAGCCACGAAATATGAAAAATGAAAAAGGGAGAAAGTGAGAATATGAGTCAGAAAAAAAGGTTGAGCAATTTGCTGAACTAAAATTTTTTGCTTTATTTTTCTTCAACAATAATAGTAGTGTATATAGATAGTTGTATATGTATAGGTATGCATATAAATGTGTGTTTATTTGTATAGACCCAGCCTTAGAAACAAACTACATGAAAGGTATTATCACATACTTTAGGTCTATTTGTCTGATCTTCAAATTACATGTCTAATTTTACTGAATGGAAGCATGAATTTATACAGAAACACACAAAATAAAAAGATAAAGTGTTCACCTTAAAATTATATTACATGTAAAACACCATAATACTTATGTTGTATATACAACCTATAAAATCAAGAATTTTCATAATTGCCATTTTTTTTTGCTAGAAGTGTATCCAAAAATAGCTTCATCAGTTGAAGTACGTAAACAAAAATATTTTATTTTCAAGATTTTGTTAAATAAGTATTTTTATTACAATAAATCTATTTTGACACTCAGTTTATATTTCAACACTTGAGAAGGATGAAAAATTATTTTGCTTTTGGCTTGTAATAAAAATACAGCAAGTGAGAATTGCTTAAGAATGTATTAACTCTGCAATAACAACAAAAAGTCTAAGAAACCAGCCATTTCTCCATTACTCACTTTAAAAGACATCCAGATATCAATTGTCTCAATTTGGTAACCATCAACTGAATTTGTTGAAATCATAGAAAAAAAATATATCAGAGTAAAATTGTCCATTCTGTCTCACAAGATTTTCAAAAAAGAAAATCAAGAATCCTCCAAATGATTACTTAAGTCAAATAATTCAACTCTTAACAATGAGTGGAGAAACAGGGATTTCTATGTACTTTGCATTCCACAAAAATTAAATTGAATAGACAAAAGTAACTCCTGATGAAAAACAAAGATATGAAAACATTCACAGAAGTTTCCACACAAAGTTGGTTTCAGATGTATCTAGATGAATGTTCTAGTAACTTTGTAAAAGATTATAGTGCAAGATATGACAATAAACTTAATGTATCAAACAATTCTATTTCATAGGGCATAGTTTACCTTACGCTTTAATCATGTTATGATGTGAATCCACTGTCTTCATCTTAATTTAATCTGCTACTCACTGCATTCCACTTTGCTTTCACACTTAAATTTTTAATGTTCCTCTAAAGGAAGCATTTATGGGGAAAATATTCTATAAGCAGGTACTTCTGCCTAGATTTGTCTTTTAATGTTTGCTTCCAAAGGTACCCACCATCTCTCTTATGGGAATCCCATTTTGAAACATGTTATTTTTTTTCTTTTGTGTATAACTTTCTTTATTGAGCATAATACTTTTAAAAATTTTAAACATGTTATTAAAGAGACAACTCATTCCTAGTCACCTCTCTGCAGGTCTCCAGCAGCCCTACTATGATGTAGGTGAATCACCTTCCTCACCAACTTCCCACATTTGTTTTACTCTTCTTAGTATGTGTTAGCCATGCTTTGTGAACAGGTCCTTCCTGAACTTTCTTATTTAGGAAACAAGAAATATTTTGTTAATATCGATCTCATTGAAAAATTTTTGAGTATTTTTTGAAAATCATATTCCAAGATCCTTTTGTAAAGCTTGAATGAGCCCTAGAATTGGTTGAGGACATTTGTAAAATATAATACTTTATTTCGAATAGAGAGGAAAATCTTAGATTTGTTTTTCTTTTTCTATCTTCCTGACCCATCTTATCTATCTTATGTTGTGGGTTAGTTTTAGAGGCTTCCGTGCAGCTATGAAAAGAACTATGACTTCAATTTCTGAGTCTCCTTTCCAGCACGAAATTTCTTTCCAAAATAATTTTTAATCTCCTAGTTTACTAAAATTGTTTCATTTTTCCTTATCTCAAAATGGAGAGAAGAGTTATTAGTAACAAGTACTTAGTAAAATTTGTTATCTCTTTCACACATAATGTCACATAGATTCTATATAAGCTCTTTGTATGTGTTTCAATCTATATATATCCTCCATTGTAGGAGTTTTTAATATATTCTTGATACTAACCACTTGCCAGACGCACAATTTAAACATATTTTCTTCTATTCCATAGGTTGCTGTGACATTATCCTTTGATGTACAAAAGTATTATATAAATTTATTCTATTGATAGTGTCCTTTGATGCATAAAAGTATTTAACTTTGATAAAGTCTAATTCACCTTTTTTTTTTTCTTTTTTGTTGTCTGTGATTTTGGTGGCATATCTGTTAAAACTTTTGTAATATTTGATCTTTCTCTGATATGATCTGCAGAATTTATACTATCTTATGTTCTAGACTTTAAGGAAAATGTATTTTTATGAGGATTAAAATATTGAGAAACAAAATGCAAGGGGTCCTAGGATCTATCTGAGGATTGTTCCCTTGAGCATGGGTGCTTGTTACATGATGCAAGTACCATTAGTTCATAAAATAAAGACTTATTACTAAATAAGCCCTCTGAGGAAATGCAAACTTCTCTATCTCTCCTGAAATTCCCCTGCCACAAATTATTGGATATGAATTGTTATGGAAAGGAGAGTATAGGAAAAAAATATTGCTATAAAAATAATTTCATGTTGTGAAGTTGCTTATCAGTTTCAGGAGATTTTGGGCTGAGACGATGGGGTCTTCTAGATATACAATCATGTCTTCTGCAAATAGAGACAATTTTACTTCCTCCTTTCCTATTTGAATACCTTTTACTTCTTTTTCTTGCCTGATTGCTCTGGCTAGAACTTCCAGTGCTATATTGAACAGGAGTGGTGAGAGAGGGCATCCTTGTCTAGTGCCAGATTTCAAAGGGAATGCTTCCAGTTTTCGCCATTCAGTATGATACTGGCTGTTGGTTTGTTGTAAATAGCTTTTATTATTTTGAGATACGTTCCATCAATACCTAGTTTATTGAGGGTTTTTAGCATAAACGGCTGTTGAATTTTGTCAAAGGCCTTCTCTGCATCAATTGAGATAATCATGTGGTTTTTGTCTTTGGTTCTGTTTATGTGGTGAATTACATTTATAGACTTGCATATGTTGAACCAGCCTTGCATCCCCAGGATGAATCCTACTTGATCATGGTGGATAAGCTTTTTGATGTGCTGCTGCAATTGGCTTGCCAGTATTTTATTGAAGATTTTTGCATCTATGTTCATCATAGATATTGGTCTGAAGTTTTCTTTTCTTGTTGAGTCTCTGCCAGGTTTTGGTATCAGGATGATGTTCGTCTCATAAAATGATTTGGGAAGGATTCCCTCTTTCTGGATTATTTGGAATAGTTTCAGAAGGAATGGTAACAGCTCCTCTTTGAATGTCTGGTAGAATTCGGCTGTGAACCCATCTGGACCTGGGCTTTTTTTGGGTAGTAGGCTCTTAATCGCTGCCTCAACTTCCAACCTTGTTATTGGTCTATTCAAAGTTTCAACTTCTTCCTGGTTTAGAGTTGGGAGGAGGCAAGTGTCCAGGAATTTATCCATTTCTTCCAGGTTTACCAGTTTATGTGCATAGAGTTGTTTGTACTAATCTCTGATGATGGTTTGAATTTCTGTGGAGTCTGTGGTGATATCCCCTTTATCGTTTTTTATTGCATCTATTTGGTTATTCTCTCTTTTCCTTTTTTATTAATCTGGCTAGTGGTCTGTCTATTTTGTTGATCTTTTCAAAAAACCAGCTCTTGGATTTATTGATTTTTTGAAGGGATTTTTGTGTCTCTATCTCCTTCAGTTCTGCTCTGATCTTAGTTATTTCTTGTCTTCTGCTAGGTTTTGAGTTTTGTTGATCTTGCTCCTCTAGCTCTTTCAATTTTGATGATAGGGTGTCAATTTTAGATCTCTCCTTCCTTCTTATGTGGGCACTTATTGCTATATATTTTCCTCTAGAGACTGCTTGAAATGTGTCCCAGAGATTCTGGTATGTTGTGTCTTCGTTCTCATTGGTTTCGAAGAATATCTTTATTTCTGCCTTCATTTCATTGTTTATCCAATCCACATTCAAGAGCCAGTTGTTCAGTTTCCATGAAGCTGTGCGGTTCTGAGTTAGTTTGTGAATTCTGAGTTCTAATTTGATTGCACTCTGGTCTGAGAAACTGTTTGTTATGATTTCTGTTCTTTTGCATTTGCTGAGGAGTGATTTACTTCCAATTACGTGGTCAATTTTAGAGTAGGTGTGATGTGGTGTGAGGAGAATGTATATTCTGTGGATTTGGGGTGGAGAGTTCTGTAAACGTCTATTAGGTTTGTTTGTTCCAGGTTTGAATTCAAGTCCTGGCTATCCTTGTTAATTTTCTGTCTGGTTGATCTGTCTAATATTGACAATGGGGTGTTAAAGTCTCCCACTATTATTGTGTGGGAGTCTAAGTCTCTTTGTAAGTCATTAAGAACTTGCCTTATGTATCTGGGTGCTCCTGTATTGGGTGCATATATATTTAGGATTGTTAGCTCTTCTTGTTGCATTGATCCTTTTACCAT